>WYDI02029425.1:66342-116669 GCA_009867235.2 Psittacus erithacus | reverse complement strand
CCTGCCCATGGCAGGGAGGTTGGAACTAGATGATCTTAAGGTCCTTTCCAACCCTAACTATTCTATGATTCTATGAAGCTGTGCTGCCCAGCGTAGGACAGAGGTTGCTGTGTGAAGGTGCAGAAGGGAGGCGAGGTAGCAAGTTGGCAAGATCAGGCAGAGCTTTCCATTCTTACACGAGTACCAACAGCATGATTTGTGATGAAGGACAGATCAAACAACTTGCTCCATGCTCTCCAGCTACAATAGATATTTAGTAAATGAACAAAACCAGATCCTCGTCAGTTACACAACAGCCCTCCCCAGGCTACCTAATTAGGCTCAAGCCCATGTGAAGTGGCATTAAAGGACTGCTAGCTGAGTGAGACCATAGTTGGGTCTGCCCCTCCAAAAGATGCCTTCATCATCTACCCTGCAGAAGATACCTACATCTTCATTCAGGTATGCACAATTTTCTGGAACAACAAACCTTTACAACTCTGTGGATCTCTGCCATTACTATATTCCAAAGAAGAGCAGCTCTTCACGTAGGCAGTCTCCTCAGAAGATGCTCTACAGCCTCATCCCACAACTCAGCAAGTGAAAGCTACCTGGATCACGGGATAAGAAACTGCAGTATTTTATTTTGTTTCTCCAGCAATGAAAGTTTCCCATGGTTCTACAGCAGTTCATGCTGAAAGCCCATGCTTGAGAGAGGACCAAATGGTCAAATCACCTCCACAGAGGCTACAAGTTAGGACCAAGGGACTTCCCTAATTCAATACCACATAAACTTACTACAATGTAAAAACGGTTACTTAAGACTGATAGAGGAGGAGGGCAAATCTGATACACCAACCAAAGCAAACAGTACATGCCATTTACATGAACCCCCTTGACCTGATATCATATCACATTCCCTGACACTGTACCAACAGGTCTTTCCTTGTACCTGAAACCTAGAATTGAACGCTGCAGTTTAGTTGTCTCTTTTACCTTGAAAATCTCAGGACTGCTTAACTGCCAAGGTGCAGTACACAGCAGTTCTTGTTTCCCACATAAAACCAGACGTTTAATACCAAAGTTTCTCTGGGAATCCCAAAATTAAAAGATTCAAAGCCCTTTCAGCCCTCACACCAAGCTATCAATCAGTGCGAAGAACAGTTTATTCCTCAACTCTGCCTTTGACATAGGCACGATACAACAGGAAAACTATTTTAGAAGGTCTGCAGCTGAATCAGCTTCCAAAGTCCTACTCCAGACTGAAATATTAAAGGGCAGTGAGCAGGCGAAAGAGCATTGGAAGCCAGCAGCCAGCAATGTGCATCACGGATTGATTTCTCTCAATTAGCATAGCAATTTTCTGCATGTTTTCCAAAAAGCACACATCAGTTTTGCCAAAAATAGGATCAAAACCACCATGCAAATCATTGTCACAGCTCAAAATGCTGATCATTTATTTTAAGGACACATCAGCCCATGTGCAGACAGGTTAAATTTAAGGCACAGCGTGACCAAGAAGCTAAATACACTCCTTTGAAAATACTGAATGAAGAGGTTAGCCTGTCTTTGAATCACCAGTCACAAGTGTGACAGCAATGGAGGAAGCAGGTAGCTTTTGGTTTAGAGGTCATAACTACATGTACCTGCCCCAGTCAGTGCTTTTAATTCTAATGTGCACTTGCTCTTCCCTTCTCCTTTCATGCTTTACTGATTCTTTTTGCTAATCAATCAGAAGAACTAACACTTATATTTTCCTCCCTCTTGAAAATGTGGATGAATGATTAAAGCTGCCAGGGTAACCTCTTTGGCATGCATGCCAGTAACTCCCCACCTAATAGCCTTTCCTCTGCCTCACTGCCCTGGCCCACTAGTGATTACTGAAATCCCTTGAAGTGGTCAAATTGCAGGGCAGCCCCCATGGAAACCTATTTGGAGCTGTCCAAGCTCATACCAAAGAATGATGTTTTTAATACAGATTGTTCTTTTTAAAGCCCTACAAAAGCAGCTGTAATCAATCGTAGTGGGAGCACTGCAAACCTCTACCAGTTTCAAAAGCCCCATATTGATTCCTTTCCAGCCCATGGATTTCAACAAAATAACCCCATGTGAGGAACCCAGAATCAACTAACGTGAAATCATTTAAATTAAGATATTTTTACCATCAGCAGCAAGAATTGGCAATAAACTCTCTCAATCAATTACATTCCTTTTCCATAAGCAATTACAAATAAAACAACTATATTATTAAAGTTACATTATGCACCAAGTAAATATTACCAACAGAGGTTATGTAGGGCAACTGATGTTTATCAAAGATGAGTAGGAATCAGCTTCACAGCTTAAGGAGTGAGATTTCCAGTTTTTGAGCGTATGATCTGTTATTCAGTAGGGATTCATTCATCAAGATCTACAAATCTCCCAAGGGACACTCTGTTTGCCACCTGTAGCCAGCAGGCTTTTGGTGGCATCCCACCAAAGCTCCCCACAGGTGGAAAATCAGCCACTGGTGGATCTAAAGTCTGTTTGGTCTTTCTAAAATTGTTTGCCATCATAACAATTAGCTGAAGTAACTTCCCTGCCTCCCACGAACACATGCAACCTATTTCAGAAGATGGTCATAAACTGCTTCAAATGAAGAGGAATCCTAGATCCCCTAGAACTGAGATGAATGTTGCTGGTAACACATTCATATCCTAGATTTGCTAGATTCTTATTTAAGGAAAGTAGAGCTCAAATAAGATTTAAGCATGCTTAAATGAAACACACCTTTGTACCAGGACTGTAGTTTCATTACAACAGAATATGCAGGCTGTGCACTCAACATGAGAAGAAAGAATTACCCTTTGAATAAGTATTTTAAAAAAACCCCAAGAAATAAGCAAAAAGCCCCAAACCATCATTTTTATACTACTTTGGGTGCTGAGAGAGAATATTTTCTGCTCAAAACTGGTGCAATCTAATGATGCAAAATGCAAACTGAACTGCAGATCAGTGTGAACTTTGCATTAGCCAGCAGAACATGCTACACATGCCAACTTCTTTCTTCAGTACATGAAAATGATCACAACTTCATTTATTCAGATAACTACTTCGGGTAGTGCCTGAAAGCACAGAAATAAGGGATCAGTTTGTCCTCTGGCAGGAAAAGCACTGGCAAATACAAAACTTGCTTAAATTGGGCCAGAGGCCATAATCTCCATGGCCAAAAGGATAAATGGTATCATTCTTTCTACTAGTATAGTCTTCTCAGACAGAGACAGCAAACACAGAAAGCATTGAGAGACTGGCACATCCTTCTGAGATACCTCTTCATATTCTGTATCCCCAAATGGTAAAACAACAAAGATGACTTTATTGCTGTTTCCAGGTGCCAACTCCTACTCACCTCACTGGTCTACAAGATTAAGTTGCTGGATTCTGCACCTTGATCCCATCTTTCTTAACTGATTTTTTGCTACAAAGGCTACTGGTGTTCATATTCTCTTTGATGCATAAAAAGATAAGAAATGAGTTTACTTCAGATGGGATAAAACATCACTAATAACTTCTACTAAAACAGCAGATGAGTGAAATCAGAGATACAGCAGCTTGTACAGGCTGCATGGCTTCAGAAGCAGTTTTCTGTCTGGTATGCTGCCCTTCAGGCATGACTACCCTCCTTCATCAGGGAGAATGAACTGGTGCATCACCAACAGAAGCCTGCCTGTCTCCTCAGCCAAAGATGACAGACAAGTTGGGCTGGGGGAGCCCAGCCAACTTCCTAGTGAGGTGGGGCTGAGGCAAGAAGGAAGGATTTTCCCTCTTGCCCTCTCTCTGCTTTTGACTCTCCTGTTGGCTCCCTGGGGCTTGGAGTGCAGCATTGGACTGGGCAAGGGAAGCAAGGGGGACAATTTCTTCTGAAGACAAAAACAGTCCAGGGTTACATTTGGAACCTAAATGGACATGCTGAGCAGAACCACTAAAAGAGAATTTGGTCTACATTGTTAGGAAATTTTCCTCAGATGGTTTTGCAGCTGGTTGACTCCATATCAACAGCAGAGCCAAAGAAAAGACAGAGCCTCAGTGAGGCAGTCTGCTGTGAGCCTCCATACCTGCCATAAGACCCTTCTGCACACCATAACAATTAACATACATTCATATTCATGAGATCCACCTGTCTGCTCTTAAAAAAACCCCACAAACACACAGAGAAAACATCAGGCTGAAACTGCATAGTATAAAGTACACTGGAATAATAGTCCTTGGGCAGTGGAAAGACTGACATCAGATTTCCTGTAGAGGTTCCCTTTCCCGCCACAATCCCAGCTCCTGACCCTTTCCCCTGTGCTACTCCTTTCCTATAAATTGTGCATGTGGATGTGGCAGAACATGGATCAAACAACTCTGAAGATGAATGTATAGGAATTCCTCAAAATAAAAGTTTCAACTGAAATTACGTAAGGGACCACCTTCGAATGGCATGTTACAATTCTTTCGTTTAAGGCATGGTCAAGAAAGCTGCTCCTTTAACTGAAGGATTAGTGAACTGCTAACATTACCTCTCAGTTATCATGAGTGGCTACCATTAATGAAAACTGGCTGAAATAAGCTTCATATTGATTACCTTCAGCTGATGTTTTAAAAAACAGTGCTACATAAAACTAGAACCAAAAGAATTACATTCATAATGAAGGTAGGGATGAATTACACTGTATTTCATAAATTAGCTTCCCTTGATTTAAAGGAAAGCAAGCCAGGTAAGTTGCTTGACAGCATTTTTAACAGTGATAGATCTGACTGAAGAATAAAATACAACAAAGACTCTAAATAGTATTAAATATCTGTTAATAAAGAGCAACACTTCCTTTTTAACATTCATAATTTAGAGTTCTGCTGAAGGGAACAAAGATTTCAGTATTTCTGTAGCCAAACTCCAAATCGTCATAAAACTGTCACGGCACCATCAATACAAGATCAGCAGCACTCTGCAATCTTTACAGCCTTACCAACGGTCTAAAGCTTCTAAAAATCCATATGCCTACAAAACCTCCTGGAGCTGCTACACATTAAGGATTTCACAGCATTATTGACCTGGGCAGCCTCTTTATCCTCAGTAAGTTATTTTAAGCAACTTTCTGCCAGCAAGCAAGTCTCTGTTAGGCTTTGGCAGTATTATTACTAAAGCACTGCTTACAATACAGCACAAAGCAGGGAGGTACTAAGCAGAAACTGGAAAGGGGGTCTGTCAAGCTTCCTTTTTATTTCCTTATTTTCTCCACTTCTCTGATATGCTTCTAATATTCTACAGACCACTGCCCTGCTGCCCAGAATCTGGCTACTCACCTAAGCCACCTCCTGAGAGGGGGAAATGTGAATGTACAGCAGGCAAAACAGCCCAAATCCACATATTTTTGAGCCCATGATATTTCCTTTGCACACTTTCTTTTGCCTTGTTGTCACTTTTATAGCATGTATATCATAGCAAGATACATATATCTCTATATGATATCTTTATGTATATCATAGAGAAACAGAAGCTAGCAAGTGTATTTACCTACTGAAGAAGAAAACACATTGCCTGTCTTGGGAGGTAAGGAAGGGGAGAAAGAAAGGCAAATTTCGCACACTTCAAACTCAAACCCCAAACACTCCGCTTTATTCTTATACCCTTTATCTATTATTATTATCACCTTTATCTATTTTATCAGATAAAAGTCCCCAGCTTGAGGACCATATTTCTGTGGCACGGTAGGAAAAGCAAGCCTCAATCTGACACATATCAGCAAATATCAAAAGCAATCTTACGGTCATCTGCAGGATTATGTCTGAATGTATCAACTGAGAAGGCCAGTGCTAGCACAGCAGTCTTCCTTGGATTGTAACTTATGAATAGCCACAGTTAAGCAGCCACATCCATGTTTCTTCTACTCTCCTACTTACCAAAAATATGCATACAGTCATGCTGTTTGGGGAAGCAATTCTTGCTTGTCCTTTGATTTTGAAGTTTCATTATCTTGAAAGCTTGTGTGGCCAGTGAATTACTAAGACCTACCCTGTTTTAATCCAAGGCCACACTATAAAATGTAATCAACTTACAGCCTGCACAGGCACAGAGAGATTTTGATTTGATACCAACTTCTGTATCACACTTGACAAACAGGCTCTCACCTGAGAGCCAAGACACACAGAGGAAGCTGCCCAAGAGGAAGAGTAAAAGAAAGAGATTTAAACTGATATAAATTGAGTGCACAAAATCTCTGCTACTGCTATTTTATTTCTGTATGTTAGATCAGCTTCCCTATTTCCTTATTAAACCTGTACCTTGTGGAGTGAATGGAAAGAATTGATGTTTTCTAAGTTCAGTAAAGTTAGCAGGTACCACAAAAACACCTTTTAAGCAATGTATTACAGAACCAACTAATTTAGTCCAGGCATCTTTAGGCTACTTAATGAGGTTAAGTGTTGGCAAAAATAGTGGACACAATGGATAGGTAACCTGTCAACCCTATTCTCAGATAAAGCGGGAATATATGCCAATTATCTCCACATTATTTCCGACAGTTCTGCTTCAAAAATACAGCACATAATCTGCCCCGTATATAGCCGTCAATCAAATGGAAAAATTCCCTTAAGGTTTCATTGCAGGTATGTCCAAAGCAATTGCACTTTACAAGGCTATCCCCAGATTAATAACAAATGTTTAATTCAAACCACAGGTTTTTCTCTGCAAGCAACAGAAAAGGTTGCTACACTGATGGCATCAGAAAGCTTCTTGGCTCCCATTTCTGTTTGCTCCAGTAAAAGAGTCACTCAGCACTCAGAACAAGCAAAAAGGAGTTTCATCAGCCTGTTACTGATATTGGCTTCTTAATAGACCTGGCCTCATCTTCTAAAAAAAATAATCTCAGGACAAAGAGGGGAGGTGAAAAAACTGCTTAAGGAGACCATAGGGTAGGACATTCAAATTCGCACAGCAAAAAAACACAGAATCATTTTGGCACATTACTAGTACGCTTGCGTATGTATATCTAAGAAAATAGAGCAATCAAGGACTGTGTTTCAAGTGACAGCAATGCAATGCGAAGCAACATTTTAACATATGCATCTATACAGACAGATAGAAGAATGTGCCTGTAATGCAGGATTAGTAGAAAGTGTAGAGGAATTTTCTGCCATATAATAATGTTGTACTTAAGTTCTTCTCAAATTAGACATTTTGATTGAGAATAAATCTCTCCTCACAGGGCAGAGCATGAAGTGTGTAAATCAGGTTTTCTGATTTACATAAGCATGGACATGATTTACATATACATGAGCAAATTAGGTCAAGAACTTGGCAATAAATACAACTCTGCAAATCATGCAAATGGAGGCAGCTTTTTATGGCATTCTGAGGAAGACAGCTCTAAGGAGGCAATTGCAGCATGTTACACCATGGCAAGCAGCATTGGTTTGCTCGCTTTGACCACATATGAGAGATCAGAAAGACATGTTCAAATGCCACTTTCAATAATTTAACAAAGGCAGACCATTACCAGGAAGCATTTGAGAACTGAAAAGGTGAAGATCTTTTCTGCTGAAAACTCAATTCATGTCAGCAGCTGACGCCTCTTCTTAAAAGTCACTCAGAAGTTCATCTGACTTCACAACACAATAAACAAAGACCATTAGGCAGAAGAATGCAACAACAACAGGCATTTTGATAAAGCAGAGTCATCGGTTCAGTTCATTTCTTTAAAAAAATGAGTCCATAGTGGACACATCCCACAAAAACTAAAGATACTCATCCACTGAAATAGATAGCTGCACTTCACTTGTAGAAAAACTGGCTTATCAAGATGAACTGGCACCCCAAGAGTCTGCTGTGCTGGAACTGCTTGCTTAACAGTCTGAGAGAGCACAGCCCCGTATGAAGACCATGGGCCCTTGCTCAGCTTGTGGCAGAGGCTGTCTTTCCTCCATTAATTATGTGTGCACACACATAGGCCCATGTTGCAGTCCCCCAGGGAAGCCTCTGATGGGCTGAGAGAGCAGATTACTACTGGCTTATGGCACAGATACAGCACTGGATGCAACTGAAAGGCTTAATAAGCCTCCATTTCATTCTTTTAAAATTAGTTTGAAGGGGGGAAGTATGAATAGTTATGAAGGACACTGAAAGAAGTGACATAAACCCCTCAAAACACAGCACAGAGCTGTGGGATAACCCCTCAGCTTTCAATTACCAGAGTGAGGGCAGAGTCAGGAGGCTCTGCCAACAGCCCCACCCACCATGAAGCCTGCCAGAAAGGCAGGACTCCTTTTTACTGTCTGCTCAAACACTATGTCCTTCATGAGCCTGTTTACAACTTTAAAAAGGAAGACCAGGCTACGCTCTGCAAGTCCAATATTACTGCCATCTGCTTTGGCGGTCACTCCATCTTCTACAGCAGGACACGGTGCAGGAGGGAGAGGGAAGGGTCTGTCCCAAGCCCCACCAGGAACCACAGAACCCAAGGAACACTGTCGCTTCTTACAGGCACCAGCTCAGCAGCCACTGGCTTCGGACTGGCAGCAAATGTTGTCAGGAGCCAAAGGCAAACCCTCTTGGTAGACTGCAGCCTGCCTTCACAGGCAATGCAGCGTTTCCTTCATTCGTCGTTGGCAGGGCTGGTTTGAAGTGGCGCACCATGTACATTCAGAGTGGAAAACCTTGGTTTGTCATTAGAAAGGTGAGGAGAACTTTCCTGCTAGCTGTCCCTGGGCACGCGCCTGCTGGACATTAACTTGTCCCAGCTTGCTTTGTGCCACCTTTGCTGCAAGTCCAGCCAGCACTGGCCACCCAGTGTGGCCTGGTTTTTATAACCCTCATTCTGTGAGCATGGAGGGGGGGTGTGCTGTTCCCCTCTCTGTGCTCAGTACAGCCACAATTCAAAGGTAACACAAAATGGAAAGCTTGGGTTTGTAATGGCCACCTGCAGTCCCCCAGTGCTTGCTGAAGCAAAGTATAAAAGTGGCACTTCTGATGTGACCACAAAGCATAACTACATGTAGCTGGTTTTTTTAAAAATCAACACATGAGATTCAAATAAAGGGCTAGTTTAGGATACTTCACACCACTGCTCCCCTTTATACTATCTTAGGAAATCAACTTAATATCCTATTATTGATTTATAATCAGGATATATAATATCCTACATATCCCAGGATATATCATATCCTATTACCAAGTTTTAATTAGCCACATGATCTGAAAGTTAAAGCTCACATTCACCAAAGGAGTCACTAAAAGGAACAAGCTTCTCTCTCACTTCCAAGCCTATTCCGCTGGATCGCACAGCTGAAGTTTTCCATTTTGCTGGAGAAGGTTGTCATTCATGACATTATGCAGCGCTGAAGGAGCCAAACAGATTAAATGGACATCTGCCTTTTCAGTCTGCTATAAAAGTGGTTGAATACCAAGCAGTGTTTAAACAGTAAAACTGTCTGCAATTGCTGCTCTATAATCTGTGAGTAATCAATCAATCTCAATGCTGGGCTTCCATCACTGTTTCACTGCAAGCAGCTGTAAAAATTTCCAGGGCACACACTCCTTGTTTATACCCCAATGCTAAAGAGAAATTAAACACAGATTCAATCTGCATTCATAGTGATGCTGGCACATGTCAAGTCTCAGGCTTGTATTTTCAAAGCAAAGCACAGAAGATTCTACGAAGCCTCCAGTTATGGCAGCTATTTGCCATGTTACTTCCTCTCTTAATGCATTATTTAATAAATATCCTGAGGGCTTGCAAAAGCAAAGTATCCCACCAGACCTGTCATCTTCCCACTTTTTGAAACCTTAGCACATCAGAAGGGAGCACAGGATGCAGCTGTGGTCCTGTGCCACCCATGGAGCTTGGCTGCTTCAGCTTGCAGACATCCTGAGAAACAGCATCAAGCTCGACATCTTTTTCAGACTTGTTGCTTGATGTTATAATGACTGTGGGATTACAACTACTGTGTTGAGGATTCAAAGGCTTACTTCTTTTAACAGCGTAATCTTTGTTGACATGTTTTGGTTAAGATCTAAGTGTCTCTTGCTCTCAGAGCTACAGAGACCCTGCCAGCAAAAGCTATGCACACCAGCAGCTGACAACCCTGTTCAAGAAAACTAAAGGTTTAAGCAGAAGAAGGCCAAGAAGGAGATGTGGGCACTCTGACAGAGGCATGGGATTCAGAGCAATGCCAGAGCTAGAGAGGTAGCTCCCAGAGGATTGGTGCACCTTGTGACGGGATCACACCCGGATTACCCAGCTTCCCCAGACGGACGTCAACAGGCAGTTACACAAGAGATGGCTTCCAGAGTGGATTAATGCTGAACCTTTTCATATTCCTTTACTCTGTTGTTGTATAGGTTGTTGCACAGTTCTCTCTGACATGGTTTATAAAGCATACAACTAACATCCATCACCTATTCATCCCTTCATCACCTCCACAAAGCCAGAATTTCATGCGGCAGTGTCCCTTACTTTATCTTAAGCGAAAAGACAGGTTGTCCTACAAATGCACAAGTTACATCATTCGATTCAGACGTGGCAAAAGTGAAATCAGTTCTCCGTAACAGGGATATCAGTTGCTGATTTCACACCTCTCAGCTGACAACTAGTTCAAAGGCAGCTCCTGCCCCATGTATTTATGCATCAGTAAGTTCTGAGTTTCCAGCAAGTGTCCAACATGGTGGCTGCTCAGGACAAAGAGCCAAGCAAAAAAGACATTGCTCCTTGCAGGGCCAGAGCTCAGTTCTGCTGCTGGCTGCAGCCACCCAACCTTGATGGTGCCTCCTTCATGTGCTGGAGGTTTCAGCTAGCCTGATGAAAATTGCCACAGTCTAAAACACCACATCAGCCTTGGATGAAACCTAAAGTATTTTTCCAACATTATCTGCACCTACTCCTACTTTCCCTGTCCCTCTGCCTGGCATAGGGAGGAAAGGATCAAAGCGAGTCCCCAAAGAGTCATATGCACATTCCTTTCTCTCTATCTAAGTACAATGAGCATAATCACTACAAACAGACTTCATTTGTAATTTTGCACTCACTGCTTTCCTACTGGATTATCCTTTTCAGGGCTTTAATACAGTGGCACTTTCAGATGAGACTAAGGAGATGGGGAGACAGAAAGTCACTGTGTATTTCAGGCACTGAACTTTAGTTTAATCCAGAGAAGCTAAATTTAGGACCAAAAGGTCCTTCTACAGATGAATGGAGAGAAGTATACTTCTCCAGAGGGCTGTCCACAGTCCTGATTTTAGATCTGAATTCAGACCCCTCAGTTAACAGCTGAACAGTCCTCCCAACACATGTTAAGCAAGGGAGTCAATCTCTGACTGAAATGGCACCTATAATGTCAGGTTCCAGTAGGTCCAAATGAGTTTTGGCATAAAACGGTAGAGACGCACACTGCAAAGCCAGCAGATCTACATTTTCCAAGGGGACAATTACTGTGACAACAGCACATTTATGAGACTCAGAAAGAAACCTCAGTATCTCAGTGCTGCCATGAGATGCACTGAAATAAACCCTAAGCTCCATGACTTCAGGCTGCAGACCCATACTTTCGCAGCTGACAGTTCCAATAAGAGATCTCTGTTTATTTGTAATGACACAGTATAACCCAACCAAATAGGTGACTCGTGCTTGGACTGGGACAGCGGGTACTCATTTCTCTGGATGCTTTATAAGGAAGGAAAAAAAACTAACCACAGCATAATCCCTAACTGCAGAGTTATTTCAGTCAGAAGAAGCTGTATTTCTTTGGTCATGTACATCAGCAGTTATTTCAGCTCTGAACTACACAAGCACCCGAACATCACTGTCATGCAATTAAATGTGCAGACCTAGATGTATAGAAAATCAACTCTGGTGGCTAATTAACACTGTGCCAAAAAAATTCTTCCAGGTAAACTTTTTACCTCTTCTTATGCTGCTTATAGTCATTTGATGACTGCTATGGAAGTTATATTGTTCCACGCTTGGAGCACTGCAACTCTTCTCCAATTGTTAATTCTACCCTGTACAGTCATTAAATGAATGGTAACATATTTCAGACCCTTTCTCAATGCCAACCAGCGTGTACAGGAGAAAGCATAATGCTGAGCTGAGCATAATGCTTTAGAAATATGACTTTCCACGTGCCACTTTGAGGAATGGAAAACAAAGGAGTAGCTGCATTGTGATACAGTAATCAAAGTCCACAAGATAACACAACTATTCAGACTTGTGCTATCTTGGAAGGATGTAATAGCTTATAAAACCTGCAGACTGTGTACTGTACTTTATTTTCTCATGCACAATAAGAATGAAGTATAATCTATTAAGGCTTAAAATTAAACATCCTGTATTTATCGTGCAATGAGACAGAAACCAGACAAACCAGTTCAAAAATCACAGTTCTTTTCCATGTAAAAGAGCACTGTATACCTGTCAATTACAGAATAGTAGAAAATTTGACCTAAGGCCAACCTGTAAATGTGAGATGTGCTTGTGTTAAAAAGCGCTTGAAATTGCTGGTAATTATACACCTACTCTACCTACAGACAATAAGGACATATTGCCCCAGCATAAGACAGCACTCCAGTTACTATTCCTGGGTTACCTCCTTTTCTTTTGAGCCAGGCTATTGATAAATACCCACACAGTATGAAAACCCCCTAAGGATACCTGCATATAATGCAATTACAGACAATGGTGTTCTGGTCAGCAAGATGAAATTACCTTACAGTGGCGTAGAAAACCTTACGAGAAGGACATATTGTCCTAATGTAATAGGAGGCTGTGGGAACAAATAAACTGAGAACAAAACAAGACAATTATACAAAAGCAACTTCCCAGTTAATGTCTAAGATGCAATTACAGGATATCGGCGTGCTTCCTGGCCCTAAACTGAAGTACCATCGCTGTTCGCCCGCGATAGGGGAAAAGGAAAAGAGAAAAAGCACAAACAGGCATGAAGAATTTAAAACCCGTTCCTGGAGAGCCCCCAGAGGGCCAGGCTTAAAGCAAGGGATTCAGCTTCAAAGGCATCTACTTTTAGGCAGCAATTTGCCTTGAGCTCAGTGCCTAGAATCTTATTTTAATCAGTGGAATCTTTGTCACTGCAGCCAGGGGAGCGCCCCATTGAGCTTCCTAAACACAAGTACATAGCACTGCTTGGGATCCCTCAGGCACCCTGACTTGTCCCCAGCTCCTGCTCCAGATGGGCATGTGCCTCCTGCAGGTCCTGTCACACCTTCCAGGACTGTGAGGACCTCCCAGTGCCAGAAGGTATCTCAAATGGCACAGAAAGTTAAGATAATTTCTCTTCCCTGTCTAGGCTGGCAGGGCAGGCATTGCAGGCAGAAGGAGGAGGCTGTCTCCGAATCTGGACTGGTCTGTGGCATGCAAGACAAAGGACCCTGAATGAAGGTTGTGCAAGTGTTGGAAGCACTTCTGGAATGCTCAGCTTTGTAACCTCAATACGTGCTCCCTATCCACAGGTATTGAATATATCATGAGTGAAGCCTGGTTCACTACACTTCAGTTAGAGCAACTCCTGCACAGCAGGACAAGCTTTGGAGAATGCTCCAGGGCGTTACCCAACAGATCTTCCAGAGTCCACTTGTACCACCTAGAAACTCCTCAGACGACGAGGCCTAGGCCGAACCCACAATGCTCCCCACACAACAGACATCAACAGAGACTTCTGTATGCCATGTGTGCAAGACAATTGTAAAGGGTACTACGCTCAAGCATTTTATTTCTCTCAGATTGCCTTTTTTACCTAAAAATGTCAAGGACAGAAAACAGAAAGTTTCCAAGCGTTCAAAGCCAATTTAAATAACCTACTGCTTATAGAAGCTGGAAGAACACTAACATCTTTATAACACAAATCTATTAGACATTTTTTCTGATACATAGAAAACCCAGAATCCCTATCTCTGCCTTCCTCACCACAACTTAGAGTTGCTTAAACTGGTTCCCTTTGCTGCTGTGGGAAAGATCCTGAGAACCAACAGTAGATGCTCCTGCAGCAGTGAAGGGACATATCTAAGATGTGCAGAAATCTGCTGAGCTCTCTCACAGATTACTAAATTCCTCTCACCCCCTGCCGCCTCCAACACATCCATGTTGGCTGCGGGAGTGCAGGCTGAACAATCCTTCTCCCTTTGCCATGGTGAAAAGCTAGCGAGAACATGGTGGGAAAGAAGAGGGCATCCTTCTCACCAAGTTTGTGCTGTCCTGGTTTAAAACCAAGGCAAGTCTTCAAAGGACATTAAAAAGAACTTGCAGGCTGCAGTCCTGAACTGGATCTTATCTTAAATAGGCAGTTGAAGACAGCAAAGTGAAGCACTAAGAGCTGTCTGTGGTTAAAACACCTGTAGATCTTCTACTTCCAAGGTTTCTCATTGTATAGACCACCAGCCATACTTATAGAAAGATTAGAAGAAAATCTTGGTGAACATCTCATTCTCTCTTCAAGGCCAGAAAGACAGGGCCAGGCAGGATTTGCAAGGGCTGATGCATTATTACTGATGATTGCCTCTGCGCTGGATTAAGCCAGAAACTGGCCAGGCAGGGGAGTTGATAGTAGCTCTGCCCTCCTCATCAAGGTGTTGATGAAAGCTCCAAAAAGGCTTCCAAAATAAATGCTACTACAACATTTTTAGGGTGTAAGCACACCCTAAAACCTCATAAACCAACAAGAGGGCTTTTGTTCTCTTGACTGAAGGCCAAGCATTTCAGAGCACTCCACTGAAAGCTAACCAGAAAGGCTACCTATTTCCTTCCTTCCCAGGCTTTCAAAAACACAAGCAATGGTATTCTTCTACAACCATAAATCAGACTGCCTACTAACACACTGCGGCATGGTACGCAGAATGTAATTTATACAGGCAGTCGAAAAAAATAATGCGTTCATGTCTGTACTCCATACTGCACTCACTTCTATTAAAAATAGGCATTTACCCTCATTGCAATAATTCTAAAGGATATAAAAGGACAATTTCTGAAAAATATAAAGCTCTATAAACAAGACACACACATACACAAAATCACTCACAAAATCCAGCCACCACCAGGGAAAGATAAGTCCCAAATTTTAATTCCTTTATATGCTAAAGGTCTGTGAACAAGTAAAACATAGGAGTAATTAACTTTTGTGCAAGTAACACGTGAGCTTTACTGCATATACAGCTAGAAAGCCTTGACAGCTTCCTATAGAACAGGCATTCCCACAGGGGCTTTTAATTTATTTTAGATACAAGCATGCCTTGTGAGGAACAGAAAACAATACACAAACTCATCACAAGAGCTTGGGGATCACAGCATGGGCAGGGTGGGGCAGGGATTTTGATTTTTAATCTTTACCTGGTTTAGAAAACTTGCATACACTTCTGAATTTCCTTCTTTTTCACATGAAGCGTAGCTGCTGCACTACCA
The DNA here is from genome assembly GCA_009867235.2 of Psittacus erithacus. Lineage (NCBI taxonomy): Eukaryota > Metazoa > Chordata > Aves > Psittaciformes > Psittacidae > Psittacus > Psittacus erithacus. Next base: position 101,271 of record WYDI02029425.1, on the reverse strand, counting down.
ACAGTCACAGGTAACTAGAAGCTCCATGCTCTATATATGTTGTCCTTTTAAGGCAAGTTCAAGTTTGCTCAATGAACTCCATTATCTGAGCCTAAAAGTTTTCCTGTGTGAAGTGAGACATCATCTAAATGTTTCTACTGCAGGCAAAATTTGTCTGTGTATTTGAAACAGCAGCATTAATTCAAAAGTCTTTTACTTTGGGAAAAAATGAGCTTTATTTTAAACATTGATACAGCATAAGTACTATGCATAAATTTAGACTTACTCATTTGAAGGCAGCTATGTCCAATAGCAAAATCCTAAGGCTGCTTCTGAGAACAGCATTCATACTGATTGACAGATGTCCCCTATTCAGTATCTGTAATGAAACCCACCTTGTGTGGGTTGAACCCACAGCACAGGTAATATTACTGCCATTGGAGGAAGCATCCTTAAATTATGGAAACCTGTTCCTTATCATTACTGATGAGAGAAGGAAAAGGAAAGCTTAGCTAATTCAGGCTTTAGCATATTCATCTAAGGTTGTAGGCTGCTGAAACACTGAAGCTAAACCAGAGAGGCTTTTTCCCCCCCTCAGAAATAATTAAATCACATTAGATAAATTAAAAAAAATAATAAAAATAGAGCAGAGGTAGTGTACAAACCTATCTTCTATATTAGGTACTAATTGAAAAAGATACAAAACCAAGTAAGTTTAGGAAAACATTAACCTTAATTATACTGTGAAAATCCATAGCCGTTAAACAATCATCCACATCTGATACTTACTTATAATGTGCCTTAAGTAAAACTGAGTACTTAGCTCAAGGGAATCCCTGCTTAAAAATTAAACATAAGTAAACTGAAGCACAATAAGCCTCCAAGATTTAAAGGCAATATTATCAAGTACAGCCGTGAAAGAGAAGTTGTACAACAACATCTCAAATGAGACTGCGTTTATAAAGATACACCATTAGAGGACAGAATCTGTTATCAGGGAATGCAGCAATTCCTGCCAAGCTGTTTGATAGAAACAAGACACTGATATAACCTAATCTGTACAACTTCCCATTACCAATACCACTTCCTAAAAGGAAGGCATTAAGGTTGAAGGGCTCTCACAGCAGCTACCACGATTCGGTGTATGAAGCAAAACAAATCTAGCAGAATTGCTTTTCTAAAAGGTAATACAGTCACCCTGAGATGTCTTTCCAAATCAGAATTATTTAATGCTCCTTTCCAGACATGGACTTGTAGCATACTATAGAATTTGCAAGTAATTTAGTTATTTACTTTTCACAGGCACTCTAACAGGACTTATCCAGTCCCCCTCCTTCTACCTTTGCTCTTGGCTATGCTGAAGGCAACGCTGCTGTCACTTCTGGTTTAGATAAAGAGACCTCAGTGCTCGCTCAGTGCTGTGGCAAGAAATACTCTGACACAGCGTTGATCTGTATTTTTATCTCTCTGCAATCTCATTGAAGACTACAGCTTTCTTTTACACAGCCAAAGTATCAAGTTTTAGCAAGGAGGCTGTTAACACTGAGCTCTTAGTACTCACCTCTCTTGAAACTCAGATTAACGGGAAAAAATGCTCCCCTTTTATTAGCCTTTTATTATGAAATAGCTATTCATAGATTCCTGAAATACCTGCAATTCTTTTCATTCACTACGAAGAAACTCTTAAAAAGCTTAATGAATTGCAGAAACATTATACACTAACAAAGGCAAGATGCTTCAAGAAACCGGAAGAATGCTCGTTCAGTATCACACAACACTGAGGAAAATGACATAGGAAGATAACAACATTAAAAAAAGTCTATTTCAAAAAAACTTCCCACAGAATATATGTAAAGGATATAAAAACAGGAAAAAATAACTTCATAATGCATACACTTTCTAAAATTGAGCAGTTGAAGGTGAGTTATGGGAAAAGAGTGAAAAATATCTGTGGTAAAAGACTTGTTTTCATATAAACATGTCATAAACTATAAATCATACTTCCCTTTTCAAGTTCTTTGAAAGGTCAGTGAAGCAGAGTGAGGTGACATGCTAGCACAAGTCCCACACTGCAGCTGATACTGTGCTTTCAAGCCTTCTTTTTTGAGGCGTACTCCTTTGGTGTATCTGAGTGAAGAGGGGTCCAGAGATAAAGCTTCACTTGGAAAATGGGAAAGGAAGAAATTTCCTCTGCATATTTTACTATTATCAATATTACACAAGCAGACATCACACACCCTGAGGGACAAATACAGGTCATAATGACTGCTGGCACCAGTCAAGTCACCAATTCACCAATACAGTTTGGAAAACTGCTTCTCCAAGAATCACGCATGAAGTACAGCTGCTGGAATTGCAGTCAAAACAGAGCTACAGAAAAGAAAAGCAACTTTGCCATGTAGCCCACATCCTTCTACTTTCCAAGCCAGTGCCCTCCATTTGCTGCTGGTAAGGCAGCATTAGGAGGAGAGCAGCTCTCCATCCCCACAGACCTGCTCAAAGAAGAAGCAGGTACCACAGTGAGGACCATGCACACCTAGGCCTGGGTTTGCCATGTCATGTGTGAGTATCAAGGTGCAGATCGCTGCCTGCTGACTACTCTTCAAATGGGAGGAAGGTCTCGCTAGCGAGGAGCAGGGGAGGTCTCATCAGCTGAACTCTGAGGCTGAAGTGGTATGAGAACAATGGTGAGAGAAAGGAAAGGATATACTAGGGTAAGTGTAACAAAGGTATAATTTCCTAGTATAGGTTCTTTTCAACAGAGTATCTCAAATTTCACAGTGGCAAAATCCACCTAGTAGTGATGAGTGACATAATGGTTGAGCAACTCCAGAAACAAAACATGATGAATAAAACTGTGATTGCAGAAAGGCGGCTTTTCATCACTAATACACCCCAAGTGGATAAATTATGATGAAAGCCCTATTACATGGAAATCCAGCCACCTGGGAATTCAGACAGTGAGCAGTCAGATCTATTTTTAATCACATTCATCTGCCAGGCCTAATAGCAGAGCTGTGCCAAATCCTCCAGAACAGAGCAGAACTGACTATGGGCTTCGAAGGTACAACCACACTGCATTCACCGCAAAGTAGGTGCCTACAAATCCTGCCAGCTCTGCAGTCCAGAGGCAAAGCAACCAGCTTTGGAGGAACTCAGGAGTGAGCAGTTTCAAGCAAAGTACTCCACCCCAATAAACTAGACCTCATCTGTACCTGATCTGTATGGGACTTGACACCAAAGCTTCTCAGGGAGGAAACAAAAAACAGAATCAGTAATACAAATTACTTCCAGGGATGGTGAGTATATGAGAGAAGAATTAAGACCTTAGCCCATATGCCATATGTGGCATCAACTTTGGAGGATCCAACTCTGCAACGTCACAGAGGTTCGTGCGCATAATCAGTATGCGCACTGCTAGACCAGCACCTGTACCTGGTATCAGTTGGCCAGCCCAACACTAAACCAAAGCCTACAGCTTCACATTCCCAGGAGCTACTGTGCAATTCCAACCCTAGCAAACATCCATTGCCTGTGGCATGCAGAGTATCCTGAAACAAGAGAAAGGTGGTGGCCATCCAACAGCTTTGGCTTCAGTCAGGCTTGGGTTGCAGCTTCAGTGAGGCAAGATGCCATGGATTTATCCATGCACAGTTTAGTAGTTTGAGTTTGGGGTGGAGGTCAGCAGGCAACTGCCAATTTTCAAATAAGAAAAACAAGACTGCTTCACAAATAAGTCTGCAAAAAGAACTTGGGAAGGAAAGTATTACTTAACTTAGGGCACATGTGTTCTGCTTCAGTTGCACTTAGCACCTACAGGTAATGGAATTACACAGGCAATGACAATCACTGGTTTCCTTCACGTGAGGCACAGAAGAAACATCCTTTCTTTCAGTTAGCATGGTGGAAACTTGTCAAGTCTCACAGACTTCTGTCATTTCAATTTCCTTTCTGAAAGGCTGACAAAAACAAGTGGGACAAAAACAAGTACAGGACTCTGTTCTGGAGTCATTCATCTTTTCCAGTGAGACAATTCCATGCTTGTCTGCAGTGATCTGCATCCCTCCTCTCAGCTGCATTCCCAACTGTAATTGCCAAACACAGTATGTAAACTGCTTTTGGTGTATGTTTGATTCAATTTTCACTTTTTAAAAGAAGCAACAGTTCCTAGGACAAACTTGCAAGGCAGCCGGCTGCCTCTTCTCTCTGTTCGTCAGCTCCTCCTGCTCAGCCTGCATCTCCCAAAGCAAAACTTGATGGGTTTTGCTTCCCTCACAATCTTTTCACTGAGATACAGTACTGAATAGAGCAACCTGCGCAGTGTCAGTCTAAGTATTCATGCCACTCAGGGTTATACTGAATTTTGTACCATTCTCTTCTCCCAGAGCACTAAAACTGACTACGCTATTTTGTAAAATCATAAATAAAGACATCTCCAGCAGAAAAAAGCATGGTCTGGCCTGTCTTGGATCAATCCAAACCCATGAAACCACATCATGGAACATGTCTGTGGAGCCATCAAACCCACCATGGAACACACGGACAATTTTGGCCAAGTGCCCTGCAACCATTTTGAATTAAGGTTTGCCCATGACCTGCAACTCTGAGCTTGGGCCTCTGTCGAATGCTCCCATGCATGCTGCACTTTATGCACAACTTTATGCACAATCCCCATCAGGGACCCCATTTTAGCTTGCTCAGTGTGCTTAACTGGGAGCATATGCTTAAGTCATGGATTGCATCTCCTTTGCTGCTTCTTTTGTTTAATTCATGTTGTAAAGGACTCCTCTGAAAATACAAGTTTTCTTTGTTGGTTTTTTTTTGTTTAATTTACTTATTTACTGCTCTAAAATATTTCAGGACACCATTCAAGTATGTGCTTGTACTTTAAACCCCTATGATATTTCCATATGGGACTATTAACAATTGAGAGGTCCTAGAAAATGAGACAGATGCAAGAGTAATGAAGAGCTATGTGTGGGATCCATCTAACCTGAACTTCATCACCAGCCTCCCCAGATAGCATCTACTGCACATATCTAACACATGGGACACAGCTGGAGCCCAGCTTATACCTGTCTCGACACAAATCCTATCACAGTTGCACAGTTTTATTTAACAGTTGACAATCACCAAAAGCTGAAGACAGCCAAGGGAGGTGATGGATCAACCACTATTTAGTGTTACACAACCAAACACTTTCTTCAGCATCATCTAGTCATAAGTAATATAATGACTGGGGTTGTCCTAAACCCCAGCAAAATAAATACCATTCTCCAACAAAGCACATGCAATAACACATGTAGACTCCTGCAACAAGGAATTGCTGCCAGCTCAGCCTCTCTCCCTTGATGACTGAAATCCTCAAGCCTCCTGATTTAGCTTGGCATCACTACTGAGGCTGCACAGCCAAGCCATGGCCCCTAGGAAGAGAGGTGAAGAGAGCTGTGAGCAAGAATGGAACTACTTTTTTTATTTTTTAAGACTCATTTTGGTGAAACCTATTTAAAAAAATCTCTTTTGAAAGGCATCATAATGAATGAAAAGTTTTGTGTGGTTGTCACTCTGCATCTGTACAGGGCAGAATTCAAAGCATTTCCTCTCTTTTCTGAGAAGCCACCTAAACATTTACCTTTCTCTGACATACCATATTTACTTTCATTGCTGAATCTTTATTCCTCTAAAAATCAAAGTAGTAAGAAAAACAACATCATCTTTCTGTATTCCCCTCTCTCCTTGAGATTATTCCATCCTTCAGCATCTCTAAAGCTACAGTTTGTTGCGGGTTTTTTGGAGTAAGACCTCCAAATGCTACAACATAAACTTCACTCACGTCAATGGCATTTGCTCAGGTACAACCAAGAGTAAAAGCTACCTGCTTTTCCCAAATTTCTTAATGGAAATTAAGAAATGTTGTAGAAAATTTTGCTCAGAAGCAGTCAGGGAAGAGGATGCTATTAACATGAGCTACCTTACGCTGTGCTTCTCGAACATTCAACAGTGAACATCATCTTGATCTGAACTCCCTGGTTTTGGTGGCAGTAACTAGTAACACTGAGATGATGGAGGGAATGAAACAAATACTGGTTTGTGGGAAAGAGAGAAGGAAGAAAAAGACATCACCCGGCAGTTATACAGTTTACAAAGCTGCTTTTTCCTATACAAATTCAGAACATACTCATGTCCTGTAAAGCTTGAAAAAAAATTGTTTTCATCCAAAGGATATCAGCAGGTTGAGGTCTGTTCATTTCTACAACTCTTTCCTTTGCATTCAACCATTAACCTTTTGTTAAGTTTCCCCATAACTTACATGGCTGCAAAGTCAACCTTTACTCCACCAAAAGCAGAGGGGTCCCTGCACACCCCATTGAGCCTGCCAAGCTGCCAGTGTTGTCCTCGGGGCAGCTTTCCCACCAGGCACAGGATGGAAGAGGTTGTGCTGAGAATGGGCACACAAGTGCAGGAGCTGCAGCCCCAGGGCTGCTGTTCACCCACCGCATGCTCAAAGGAGCCATGGCCATCTACTCTATTGCCTGAACGCCTGCTAGCTACGGGATGAATTATGCATTTGGGATAGCACCAGTTTCTATTTTCATGGTGCTGAGACAGCCATGTGCAGCTGGAGGACTGAACTCTATTTTCTTCAGAGCAAGAGACTTAAAATAAGTTTGCTGCCTGAGGGTGGGAAAGCGGCTCATGCTATAAAACAAGAACCTTTTCACTTTGTTGCCAGAGTTTCTAATTTAATGGAACTGGGGTAATGGGCAGCCAATTTTAAGCTGGTGGTTTGGTTTAAATATTAACTCTGGTGGTACACAAGACTTCATTCAAAGGATAAATTCGACTGCATAGAGACAGTTTACAAAACAAGTATAATGTAGCGAGAATTACATTGTAATTACAACCTTGAAAGTTACTTTTAATCCTCAAAGTTTCATATGCTGTGGACTCTTTTAAAAAACAAAAAAAACCTCACGCAGAACACATTGAGTGAAAATGAAATTAACACAGCACCTAGTGCTCCTTACACAGAATTGCTAAGAAGTGTTGACTTTTTTAAATGGTAAAAGCATATAACTAATTCTGGCTCCATAATCCGGGAAGATCATGCTGATGCGGAAATCCCTGAACTGCTAAGCAACAGGAACTTTACATTTGAAAAAGTAAAGTCCCTAACTTGTGCTGATTCTCCAAAGCAATTCTGCAGCAAACTGCCACTTAATGCATCAGCAAAATACCTCTTACCAATCATTTCTTTTTAAAACACCCAGCAGCATATCCCAAGCTGTTGTTAGAGGCTGGACAGTTAGGCTGTTGCTGATCATGGCAAAATCAGTTTGACTTTGGGGTGGATGTTTTCTTTTGTTTCTTAACAACCAATTAAATTCTAAACAATTCTTTTTAGCTCCTCCTTGTCTTGCCTTCCCCGCCACCTTGTAACATACAATGCTTTCATATATAAGTGAAGATTGCCTTTGCCATCAAACAACCATAATGCATACAGATTAATTGCTGTTTTCCTGTCCTGTAGAAAATCCTGCCCCCCCACCCCCCCACCTTAAACTCTGCATGCATTTGCATGGCTCACTTTGTCCTGGAAAATGGCATCCATAGCACACCCAAAGTCATCATCCGCTGGTACCAAAGTTGAATCAGCAATCCCAAATAACCTAGTGCTTTCTTTTAAAACTGCCTTCCTACTTGCCTCTCCACAAAGACTGTCTAATCCTAAAAAAACCACCTGTCAATTCTGGATGCTTAAGCTTCAGAGATGACTATATTGACATTTAAAAGCAAATTTTAAAATGAAAAACGTGTTCAGAAACTCAGCTGTGCAACATGCATAATATCCACCTAAATTCCCAAAGAGAAATCACAGCATCACTTGAGTAGATGATCCATTTCAATCCTCCCTGCAAGCAAACGAATTCACATCACTAAGAGGATTTGTCCTGGAGAACTGGCCCTTTTCTGAGTGCTGGGAAGTGCAAGATACTCACATCTCCATCCAGACTCGTTGACAAGCACTGAAAAGAGACATTCCAACCGCAGGCAAAAAGCAGCAGGTGGGAAAAACATCGCTTAATGTAGAACTGCGCAGAGAGGGCAGGAGGGAGATGCCTTCCCAGCTGAAGCTGCCTCCTGGAGAACCTCATTCATCGGGCATGAATGACTGATATTTAGCAGCTAATAAATATTTATTAGGTAACAGCTAAATAAGGTTTAATAGCTCATATAAAATACTAGCTAATTTTCACCATATAAGAATGTTATACCCATATGTACTGTGAAGCATAATCTTTAACTTGGTTAATTCATATGCTCTAAGTCCTGAATCACATAGGTTTCCAAAGATAAAACTGATAAAATACAGGTACTTTACTTCTAGCATGAGTGTTACAAAGCAGTAACTGATTTGCTGGTGTTACAGTAGGAGCTAGAAATGTCTTATGTGATGCTGAAGTATTGACGTAAGAGCCATACTGGTTTGTGTATTTTCACATCAGTTCAGACATGATATACATGAGGGGTATTTGGGGTTTTTTCCACCAGAATAGTCAGCTCCCACCTGCTACTCTGTCCCACTTCTCCTACTGAAAGCAGTCCTCTGCTTTTGCAAGAGCTACACAAGAGCACCTTCACTTCCCTGGATCATCTTTCTGGTGTCCCACAAATAAATCCAGCGTTACCTTTGCTCTCATTTCTTACAACATGACTTGCAACACTATCATGATTCCCTCGATGAAGCACCAGTTTGGAGGAGGTGAGCAGCCCAGGGGCTGGTGAAATGAGGCAACTCCTTCACTTCCTGATAGCTCTGCCACAAGTGATGGCACCGGGTGCCCGCTTACTCTCCATCAGTACTTCTTCACTTGGCTCTTGGGAAGAGGACAGGAAGGAACTGACTGTAGTCACATCCTCCGTAACAAAAGGAAACCAAAACCCAACAAAACCAAAAGTAGAACAATCAAAAGTTACAGCAAGTGAGTTTTCTTGAGTGGTTTTCCCCCTTTTCAGGGAAAGCTGCCTCTCTCATGTCCATTGCTGCAGCCACTTCCAAAGCATGCACAATTTTCTGGAATGGAATTTGTTGATTGTGAGCAGTCACAGGATAATTTTCAGCACGTAAAGTCACACTGTGGCTCTTCCTTCTTCTTTACCTGTGTCTCCACATCTGACTTTCTCAATGTCTTCCATACCCACAAGAGATCAGCAGCAGCAGCAGCACACCATTACTCCATCCCCTCTACCAAATTCTCAGCAAAGTTTGACATTTTTTCATTAGCTGAGGGCAGATCCCTCCACATCAGAAAAACAAGCGCCCAAATAAGCTGTGTTAGCAATAGTTTCAGCTGAGAGGTAAAAAATAAACAGAAGTTGGTAGTCAGCTACTTTTTTCTTCACAGAAAGTGCTGAGATACCTCTACTTGAGTTCCAGGCTACTTCTTCCTAACTTGTGCTAATTACGCTGGAATTATAATGTAATTCAGACTGCTGTCATACAATTAGAAAGTAATTTTAAATTCATTAAATATGAAAAAAAAAACCAAACAAACAAAACCAAAACCAAAACCACCAGAAACCAAACAACCCCAACCAACCAACAACTACCAGTATTACTTGGATTTGACATCCATGGTATTTCCAAGACTGCCTGGAATTACAAACACAGTAAATAGGGTACTACAGGGCAGATCCATAGATGTTTTCAAAATTAGGCTCCTTACCAAAATACATATTTGCTTGTTTGACCATGATGCTGCCAGAAGAGACACGTTGTCCTTGCAGAAAAATGTCATCCATTTCACAACTTTCCCAAAATACACATTCGTATGCTTTTATGAACACCTCAGTGTACAAACACATGCATCAAAAATACAAGGAAGCAAACCAAGCGTCACAAACCACCAGAATTTCCTAATCATGGTCAGCTTCTCCCAGCATTAGAAAAAAATGAATCCTTCTCTGTTTGGCACGCCAGCATATTATTTTAAATAAGTAAGAGGGCTGAAAGAAAGTGCCCCTTCATCTCCCAAACCCCAAGAGAAAATTAAGGAGTTATTTCCAAAGCATGCACTCAATGACCATCCAGTGAAGCCTATTCATTTTGGTCAGGCTTCACAAGTCCTGCACCACACCTAATGAACACATTGCCTTCTTCTGATGCCTCTTATGCTGCCAGGAGGAGGGGATTAAAAATAATAATGCAAAAAGAAAACAAAATAGCCCCAAAAAATTCTTATTGGAACAACTTTCCCTTTAATTTCCTTGGTGTTTGTTCCTTCTCCCTTGGAAGAAACTGTTAACTTCATGCAAGAGGTCAGCCTCACAGTTTCAGCCTCTGCTTGCATTTTAAGGAAAGATATCACAATCATTTTGAAAACAGAGGTGTGCAGGGTCCCTGCTGCACGAGTAGGGACTCATCACACCCCAGCCACACCCCAGCCACCCCCCTGCAAGGGTCCAGGTTAACTAGTTCCTCTGGGGAAGCCTGGATGCAAGCCCGGATGTTGTGGCCTACATTACTTAGTCTTCTGCTCACGCAAGATTTGTTATTGGTGCACCTAATGCTCCAGAGCTTCTGAGAGTAAAAACCATGAGGTACAAAAGCTGTTTCTCAGATCTTCATACTTCCTCGCTACTGAGCAGTTTCTGCACTTCAAAATGCACATCTTCCAACACAGTCCCCGCACAGCACAGGCTTTGCCCAACTTAGGTGAGACTGAGAAAAGATAAAAGGATAAACTAGGTGCTTTGAAATAACCAAGCAGCTGCAAGCCAAGAAATAAGCAGTTTGTGCTCTACCAGTATCTTAACTCTCGCCCTGTTTCTTTGCCCTTTTAGGAGTATCAGCACTACTCAGAGTGCACTCTCAACTCTGGAAACATTCCACGTCATTGACCATAGATGAAGTGATACAAACATGCTTTTTCATCAGCTGGAGAAGGCACTATGGCCAGAGAAAGGGAGGTTTCCTGTCACACTGACAGCTGGTGGAACAGGAGAGCTACACGGAGGGAGTTCATGGCAGGGAAGCAGCCTCCTGCAAACACTGCAGTTGGAGACTGCCTGTCTTCCCTCCTGCAGCAGCTCCACCAGCCTCAGGCTTTTACAGCCAACTCTTAAAATACACTCAGCAGAACTCCTGGTGCATTTCGTCAGACCCATGTGCATCAAGTCTAACCCAGATTATTTTCTCAGAGTCCTTTCGCTCCTTGTTCTTGCCCTTTCTAACCAGAAAGGGGATGTGGCAATCAGCACGTAACAGCTAAAGCTACGCCTCCTACGCAGTGAGGCTCAGCTATCAGAAGACTACCTTTGCTTTTCCTCCCCGCAATTTTTAAGTCTCATATCCCTGCTGTCCTTACAGATTCAGGCTTCCCAGATCAACCTCACTTTTTCTGATGCCAACTGTTGCAGTAGACCTTTCTGCAGAGGCCTGGGAAAAGGTCCCTCTGCCTTGAAGGAAAACAGCCCTCTGACTGTCCTGGAAACAAGCCTCTAGCAAATCAAAGGCTAAGACCAAGACTAGTTTTATCTGCAGAAAAGCCTTTTAAGAAAAGGCTTTGTACCAGAGGACAATTCCTAAAATTTTAGTCACAGTCCCACTGTAAAGCCCAGGACTAGTTATTTCTCATGGTCTTCATTTATCTTACTTTTTTCATATCAGCCTCTTCCCCACACATGCTTGTCCTTCATCGCTGGAAACAAAATGCACCCACAACCCAGCAAGGTATTTTTGTGGTTCTTTTCTGTAGCTAAGACCACCACAGGAGCTTTTGATTAAAATAAAATAAATAAAATAAAATAAAGAAAAATAAAATAAAGTAAATAAAATAAAATAAAATAAAATAAAATAAAATAAAATAAAATAAAATAAAATAAAAATAAACTGGCATTATTAGAAGGGAGGCATAAATATTGCTCAGAGAGAGAACTCTCATAGCTTTCTCCTCAAACACGCTTTTCTTGAGCAGCACATCAAGGCTATTTCAAGTAGCACCTCCCACTTTTCACTCCTGAGTATCTAAAAGTGTGTCAGCTTAAGTAGCCAAAGGAAGAAATGGTTACCTAAGGGCAAGCATAAATACCTTGGAAGGGGTGGGAGGAAGACCGGGTTGTGTTAACAAGTTGCTCACCATGCAGGGTATGGCAAAACAAGCATCCAGACAGCAGCTGCTGAGCTGCAGATAATCTCCCCAGGCATGATGAAGCCCACCCTTCCTCTTCCCCCTGCACCATGCTCGGCACCTACAGTGGGTACATGAGCACCCCAGGGGGAAAACACTTCTCTCCCTGCATCGCCTGCCTTGAAAGTGTTCAATAGTGCACACATAGGCTTGCACTTTGGGGTAGCAGTACTCAACATTTTCCCCTGTGGTATCCATGGAAAAAGATTAGCACTCCAATATTTCATTAGCCAACAGCGCTAAGTATTCCACCAACTTGTGGAAAGAGCAAAAAGCACTGAGGTTAATGCATTTGGGGAGGCTCTGTCGAATGGTTTGGGATATTTTGTTTCAGGATAGCGTAAGGAAAGCAGCTGCCACCTTGATTATAGTGCCCTCAGTAACCTGATATTTCTCCAACTAGTCCTAACTTCAGCCGGCTTCCCCTCCACTTGAGCAAACACAGTTACTGATCACTTCAACAGGCAAGATGGTGATTTGGACAAAAATAAGTTTTGAAGTGATGCCGTAGGCCAGGGTGGGAGCATTAGCTTCAGCAGCACCTTGCAACCACCATTCCCATCCTTCCCCAGTCCACAAGGAAAATGCAAAGGCTTCCAAGGAAGCCTGATGAGCAGAGAGAAACGCCAAGCTGCAAAGTCTGGCTCCACACACTCGCTTCCCAAAAAGCAAAGGGGATGGGGGATGCAGTGCTCAAGTCATCCACGTCTGCTTTAACACTTGGTTCACATGTGCCAATGCTGTCAGACGCAGCTGATGAGTCAAAGATGGAGCTAGTATCCCTGATACAGAGAGTCTTTTCCAGCCCAGACCAGACACCTCCAGGTTTTCCCTTGAGTTATGGCCTGACCAAGACATGTCAGCAGCCCAGCAGCCCCTCCCCGCCAACAGCTCTGCCAGTACTTTGGTCACTCCAGCCGCCTCCTCCCCACTCCCTCTTTCTCACTGCGGTAAGCTGAGTGAGCAGAAGGATTCCTGAGTGTGGGCAAAGCACCAAAGCAGACGCAGTTTTTCATCCACCTTTTCTTCTGCTCTTGGATTGAGTACTTGCAACATGAGACTGAAGAGCGGTGCCAATGCTAACAGTTACCTGGCTTGCCTGACAGCACAAAAGCAGCAGGGAGGGAAAAAATAAAATGAGCCTAATGAGGTTGGAAGCACAGGAGACTGCAATGAAAAAGAGCAAATAAAGAACTTAAGGTACAAATTACAAAGTGCACTACAGTTACCATGTACTGTGCAGTATTGCTCAGAAATACCAGCAGCACAGGTCAAAAAGAGACATTTCTTGTAGGAAACTGTCAGTCTTACACCATCACTGCAGTAATAATGGCATGAGAAAACATACAAGTAACAGGTTAGATAGAACTTAGAAGACCTCAGTTCATGTTCTTTTGTTTGTTTTTATCTTCTGATAGAAACAGCCTACACCTACACAGACAATAACACAGAGCACTACCCATCCCTGCAGTACATTCTATCATGCCATCACTGAAAAATAGACTTTCCCCACCCCCCATTTTCTTTTGAAGACAAAAGCCTATCAAGGCAAAATGTCATTACATCTGCTTTGATTTATCCAAAGGAAAGTCAAAATGCTTACACTATATGCAATAACTGATAAATTTACATAGCTCCATTGACAATGTTTTATAATTTAATGATTTATTTCCTTGGAAAAGAAAGCAAACTTTTATTTATAAACTGCTACACGTTTCAGAGATGTTCACTGAAACAGGAGTCCAGTGTAACACAAAGTCTTTACTTGTACGTGCAGAGCCAGCACTGCACTTCAGGCTTTGCAATTAGTCACGACAAGACCCAGCAAATAAAAAAAAGGCTTAAGGAAAGCTAATTGACAACTGCATAGCACAGCAGAAGGGCCCGCCTCTGCATAATTGAAGATCTTTTCTGTTAAGCTGTATGCTATATTTACCACCTGGCTTGCAATGGCTGCTTTTATTCAAATGCTCAGTGGTAAAATATACGCACGTGTAGGGGATGAAGACTTTATCATTGAAACCTTCTACAAGAAAATAGGGGAATGAGGAAGGCTTGCACACTTCGGCAGCAAAATTAGGTCAGGACTCCTTTGAACGGCTCCATCTGAAGGCTGTGCCAGACTTCAGATCAAATACTTTTTAGTGCATTAGACCCAGTGGCTTAAGAGATGAACTTCTACACTGCTGATAATTATTACTGCTGTTGTGCATTGCCACTTTGCTCTCCACCTGTGGATAACTATAAATAGCTTACATTTTCCAGTCCCTGACATACGCCACTTGGTTAATAGCACTTCCAAAACTCATCCTTTGTAACCACGAGTTGCACATTTCAAACATGAGGACCACATAACTCCACACAGGTTGGGAAATTACTTGTCCCACACATACACTTAACTAAGTGCTCCCTGAATATACATGTATGGCTAAATGACATTAGCATCACAGTAATTACTGATGCGAAGCTGTGAAGTGCCAAGTTGGCCATTCAAATGCAGACCTGTCTCTGCTCTCTGGTGCCTACCTACAGCCCTGAACAGCGTGGCCAAGGAGCAGCACTGCAGCTCTGTCACCTCCTGCCCTGCTTCACCACAGTCAGCCCACGGCTGGTGCTCCCCTCCATGCCAGCTCCTGCTTTTAATTGGCTTCAGGGCTATCCCCAGATAAAGCATATTCCAGTACATAAGGAATATGTGCATTCCAGGGCAAAGGCCAAAGAATTGTCCCCAGATATATAAAGCGGTCAATTACTTACCTCTTCCCAGCTCATATTTACTGTTCACACCCTGAGGAATGGGCAGTACAGCCCACCAGTCCCCATTCAATCATGCTTGTGTAAAATTTCATTAATAAATTAATCTGTAAATAAACTACAACAATGCCCAAACCCCAAAACTACTTCAAGGAGTAAGAGGGGGTAATATAGCCAAAACAATAACTCTGGGGTCAGGTACACCTTTTTGTGGAGCTTAACAGCATAACAAGACTGGCAGTAAGAAAATCAAGGTATTCAGAATTTTAAGTCTTTCAAAACTCACTTTTCCTTTCTGTTCTTTTTTTTTTTTTAGCTCTTAAAATTCACAGCTGAGTTCACCCCAGCAAGCTTGACCCTTAGGAGGGCTGTTAAGATACACTGAAACATCCACCTCCAGTTTCCTACCGCTCCTTGTTTTGCTCTCCCATTAGGTGACACTACTAATTGCTGCTCTTGCAGCTAGCTGCCAGAGACTGCTCTAAGGAGGCTTTCTAATTAGGTTAGCTGAATTAAATAATGAGAGAGAGAGATTGGCTTTTTCTATGCATCTCTAGAAAGCCACAGAGAAATCCCCAAAATACTCTTGCTAATCCTCCCTTAGAACGCCTTTATCTCTGATCACGGATATAGAAATGCCATGTGAGCTATGGTACGACACAGGAACTGTGTCAGCTCTGACTGTCTGCACAGCCACAATCTTCACGACAAGGGATCCCACCTACTTTTTTGGAGACTGACAGAATCTGCCAGAATATTTCTCCTCATTCTTTACACATTTAAACCAGTAAGATACTTAGATGTTATGTGAAACAGCAAGAAGTAACACAGTCATGTATCAGAGCATCCTACAGGTATACTATAGAAGCACCAGTTTTTTCCTAAACTAAGATTTTTTTTGTCATAACCAAAAGCTGTCCAATTTTTCCAGTGCAAATAGAGAGAAGGCTATGAAAGGAAAAACAAACAAATGAAAAGCAACAAAACCAAACCCAACAATAAAAATGATTGGCATGTGACCTCAATAGCATCACTAAACATTCACAAGCCCAGAAGACTTCTTTAACCCACAGACAAGTTTCATGGCTCTCAAAAAAAAAAATATATCAGGAAGCCTTCATCACTATTAAGTTTATCTGGCTTTTGGTATATGATGATTTATGCCACCAGGCAGAAGACCAATTACAGATATCCATAAGAAGAGACCTACATCAAGATGCTAAGTCACCAGCTCCTGGTTAAGTGGGAGAAATACAGTCAAGAATGCAGCATTAGTGAAAGCACAGAACTCCAAAACTGCCTAGGGCAGAATAAGCTTTTCAGGTTGTGAATCACAGTAAGAACAGGAGCAAAAGGAAAGAAAGGTCATTTCCTCTTTCTAATGCCCTACAGTTACAAAACAGATGAGAAGTGGCATTTTCAGCACAGCAACACTATTAAGAATACTGTCTCAGACCTTTTTAGACCCGATGTTCTTGCATTATCAGGAGCTCCGAAGTTCCCTTCATCCAGTGAGCCCCAGAATACTGGCATGGGCACACCTCTGCCTCCTCACCCCAGCAGAAAGACTGAGTCTCGCCAAAGGCAAACTTCCCCCCTCCCTCGCAGACCATAGCCCTGCTCCTCAACAGGGCAGGGCTGCTTGAGCTAAACACAGCACAACTGGAGACAGCCAGTATGCTCCCCACTATTCCCAGTTTTTCTCTTTAGAACAAAATGTTTCCAATTCATTCACATTTTACAGTGCCAGCTATGCCTGAGCCCTGCCAGAGCTTTGAGGGCAGAGGAAAGGTTGCACTGGAGAATCAAACCAAAAGCACCTGTGGGAGCTATAGAGGATCAAATCATACTTATATTAAACCACAAGTGAAGAAACAAGAAGAAAAACATTTGTAAAGACCACCCTCATTTAAAGCTTTTTTTCCTGGTAAGTAAGGTTAGAGAAGCTGCTCCCCCCACCCTAATTTAGCCCAAGAGAATGACATTAAGATGGTTTTGTGAGCAATTTTGTTCTGTTTATTTAACTAGAAGTCCTTTTTATGTTCTGTGGGGCATTTGTTTTCCTGACACTTGAAAGACACACTGCCTTTTGTAAAAGACACACACGCAAAAGAATATAAAATATATGTTAAAAAATACATGTAAAATAGAGACCTTTGTAGAATGAAGATCTGTATAAGATACACACACACGCACAAAACCAGTTTCAAATACATTCCAAGCTAGAACAGTTGCAGAGCTCAGTGCTCAATCCTCTACAGAAGACAGTCTCTGTTGACAAATAACTTCAAACATACTCCAAGAAGTTTATTTTCATGACATTTTAGATGCCCCATTTTGAAAAATCAGAATTTGCATATGAGAAATAATCAGAGAGCACATAGCTGGAAAATTATAAGCAACTCCACCAAAGACAAGAATTTAGAAGATACATGTCATGTTAGTAACTTTTCCTATCTACCTTCAGGACTAGTTATCTTTCTTGTTCTACCATGGAGAGATTTGTGAGCTCCATATGCTACAGATGCTTAAGTCATTAATGATCCTAAAGCATTAATCTTCTAACATTGTATGCTGCCACAGCAGTTCTTGAGAACTTTTCACCTTCTCACAATGAGACTCACACAAGTTAGTTACACCTAACCAAATTTCACACAACCTGTTCATGGATGATCCTTCTCCTTGCTGCACAAGCACTTCCATTCACTGGCTTGCATTGCCAACAGCGGCAAACACCAAGTGCCCCTGAGCTCCCAGCAGTGAGGAGATTCAGTCCCATGGCCAGGACAGGACCCGGCAGTTCTGCAAGCCTCCTTCCACGGAAAACTCAGAATCTTGCTTCTCAGCAACACTATTTTATGCACATCCTTGCTGCAGGAATTACATATTATTATTTGTAGGACTAAGCCATGCCTATTTTTCTTTATGACATGTCACAAATTTATTCAACAGAAGCTCAATTTTCAGATGTCCCGTTTCCATTATTTTGAACTATCTTCACCTTTCTGATTTGCTTCCCTTGCAGGTTTTCATTTTAAATAATAAGAACACCATCAATGTCACACCTCCATGCCTGCATATTTGCATGTGGAACTGCACAACACTAGAAAAGGATTTGAAAGGAAAGGCTTTGTGAAGGCTTTCACCTGGTAGTCAGTTTAAGTGAGACATCATTTCTAGGATCTCCATATCCAATATGAACACAGATAAAAGAGTCACCAAAGGAATAATCTGTCTCCTGGACATCTCTCCTGCAGCTTGCATGATACTTCATGTATTCAAACCCATTATTAGCCTTCCCCTGAAGACCCCAGTCCAAAAACCGAACAAGATTCAGCTCTTAAAGCCAAAAAGAGATTAAGTACATGGGACTTGGCTGATCACAGCTGCGCTCTCCAGCTGCTGTGTCCACCCGGCTGTTCCTGAAGGTATTGCAGAGTCACCGCAGCTGGAGTTAATGCAGCTCAGCCAAGAGAAAGAGAAAGGGTTGCTTCTGCTTGTATAACTAATGGAAGGACAGGAGCAGACATACCAGAGAAGATCCTGGGGAAGGTAGGAGATAGAAGACCTAGTAAAGTCATGCATGTGGCAGGAAGTAGATTACATTTTTAATTCTCTTTCAAAGCATTCTTAGTCGAGGCTATATCAGTCATGCACCCAACTGCTCCTTGAGAAGTACTCCACCTCCCAAGCTACA
Source organism: Psittacus erithacus (assembly GCA_009867235.2). Lineage (NCBI taxonomy): Eukaryota > Metazoa > Chordata > Aves > Psittaciformes > Psittacidae > Psittacus > Psittacus erithacus. The sequence goes on along the minus strand of WYDI02029425.1, from coordinate 82,650 downwards.
TTAGCAGCACTGCTTCCTGCAGCTCTGCAAGACCATTACAGTCAAGACTTCTGAAATACACTTCAAAACATAAGGATTGGCCACTTCACACTGATCTGAAAGATGACAAGTGACCTCCATTAATGTGGAATCACCTCTATAGAAAATTATGCTTTATTATGGTTAATCAAGCAGGAACAAAATATGTCTAACAACATAACGTTTATTTACAGACCATACATTCTGGTTGTTCATCACAGGGCTGGTTTCTGCACATTTTGATTCAGTTCCTGTGTATACCACAAGCTATTTGTCCTTCTGCAAGTCCCTCTGTCTCCTTACCATTAATAAAAGTACAAAGTATGTATTTATCTTCATGCTCACAACTCAAACACGGCCAAACAGGATTTTATTTGAACTTTCCCAAATCAATTCACCTTTGGAACAAAACAGTTTAGCTTAGAAGGGAGATTTCTGAAGAAGTTGTTTATATATAAACTAAAAATAGTGATTTTAGATGGAGTGTTCAGCTCAGGCTTTAGTTAAGCACAGCTTACGTGACATACTAATAGCCAATCTACAGACAAGTCCAAGATCTGCAGACTCATGCCGCCCTGTTAGTCATTATTTCACTTAAAATGAACCCTCTACTTGAGACATCAACAAAAATAATGTGTTCAGCACAAAAGTACTTGTTGCAAATGGTTGTTAAACACTATGTTTTTTCCTACTGCAATCAGTTTTCCAATACTTTTGAGGATTACATATATTTTGTATTTCTGCCTAAATATCTAGTATGCTTTTGAAAGCATCCCTCGGGGCTCAGCTAATCAAGAAAACAACATACATACAGAGAACTGTCATTATTACAGGGTCAGACACTAATGCAGTCTTTACTCAAGAGATTGCAAATTATACTTCAATGTGAGCAAGAGAAATCTTGTTCCCAAATCACTGAATAGTGCCATATAACCTATGAATAAATTACTAGTCCTAAAAAGATTGCAGATAGCAGTTTGTTATTGTCTTGTAAGCATGAACTGAAGATAACCAAGCTGGTGAAGAGGGCTTTAAACTAAAGTTGCCAGAGGAAGGGAACCTCAATCCATCCCATTCCTACCAGTTTGGTGCAGGAGGAGATGCCAGCAGGAGATGCCCAAAGCCTGGAGAGGGATCACAGGTCAGCAGGACAGGACCTGAATTGCAGCACAAAGGAATTCCAGCTACTCTAACCACTAAGTTGTCTTCCTTGAGGCCCAATTTAAATGCCTCTATGCAAACACATGCTGCAAGGGGAATAAACAAGAGAAGTTAGAGACACGTGCACACCTGCAGGGCTACAATCTGATTGGCATCTTGGAGAGGTGGTGGGATACCTCCTATAACTGGAATGTTAGAAAGGAAGGATACAGACTATTTAGGGAGGACAGGCAGGGGAGATGAGGAAGAGGCGTGGCCCTCAATGTCAATGGCTGTGTGGAGTGCACAGAGCTCTGCCTGGGGATGGATGAGGAGTCAACAGAAAGCTTATGGATCAGGATTAAATGGAGGCCCAGGACAGGTAACATTACCATTGGGATCTGTTACAGGCCACCCAACTGGGAAGACCAAGCAGATGAGACCCCCTATAGGCAGATAGGAGCAGCCTCACATTCACAATCCCTGGTCCACATGGGGGACTTCAACCACCCTGGTGTCTGTTAGAAGGACAACACAGCAGGGCACAAGTAATCCAGGAGGTTCCTGAAATGCATCAATGATAACTTCTCTCTCCAAGTGATAGAGGAACCAACCAAGAGAGGTGCATGACATCTCTAAACTGGAGAGACATGGATCTGATGGATGGACCACTTGGTAGATAAGGAATTGACTGGATGATCACACTCAAAGAGCTGTGGTCAATGGCTCGATGTCCAAGTGGAGTCCAGTGATGAGTGGTGGCACTCAGAGGTTGGTACTGGGACCAGCACTGTTTAGCATCTTTGTCAGCTACACAGATAATTGGGATTGAATGTGTCCTCAGCAACTTTCCTGATGACACCAAGCTGTGTGGTATGGTTGACATGCTGGAGGGAAGGGATGCCCTCCAGAGGAACGTATACATGCTGGAGAGGTGGGTCAGTGCAAACCTCATGAAGTTCAACCAAGTCAAGTGCAAGGTCCTACACCTGGTTCGGGGCAATCCCAAGTATATCTACAGGTTGGACAGAGAATGGAAGAGCAGCCCTGAGGAGAAAGACTTGGGGGTGCTGGTTGACAAGAAGCTCAACATAAGCCAGCAATGTGCATGTGCAGCCCAGAAAGTTGATTCTCCCCCTCTACTCCACTCTCATGAGACCCCACCCGGAGTACTGCGTCCAGCTCTGAGGCCCCAATTTAAGTACATGAACCTTTTGTAATGAGTCCAGAGAACAGCCATGAAGACGATCAGAGGGCTGGAGCACCTCTCCTATGGAGACAGACTGAGAAGTTGGGCTCGTTCAGCCTGGAGAAGAGAAGGCTCTGGGGAGACCTTAGAGCAGCTTCTAGTACCTAAAGAGGGCCTACAAGAAATCTGGAGAGGGACTTTTTACAAGGCACATAGGGATAGGACATGGGGTAATGACTTTTAGCTCTAAAAGGATAGATTTAGACTGGGTATAAGGAATAAATGCTTTACTGTGAGAATGGTGAGACACTGTCACAGGGTGCCCAGAGAAGCTGTGGCTGCCCCATCCCTGGCAGTGTTCAAGGCCAGGTTGGACAGGACTTTGAGCAACCTGGTCTAGTGGAAGGTGTCCGTGCCCATGGCAGGGGATTGGAACAAGATGAGCTTTGAGGTCCCTTCCAATCCAAACCATTCTGTGACTCTATGATAACCAAACAACAGGCTGTTTGCAGAACAGCCTACAGCAGTTCTTTCATGCTTGCTACAATACGCAGAGCAAAGCAACTTGAACATGGACCAAATTGCTTGTTCACGACTTGTGTACACTCTCGCAAATGCAGCAGCACAGAGGGCATCTTTATGACTTAAATTCAAGCAGGGTCTTAGATGGGCCTCAAATAAGCTTGCCAGTCTCAAACACAACATTTCTGTTTAAAATCATAGTCAGTCAAATCTATTCAGAAGACAAAAGAGTACTTCTCTGTAAGTAGACAAGAGCCCTTTGTTCAGCTGCTGGGCTTTACTAAAGCCTGTAATTCTTCACCATAAAGAAAATGTTTAAACTGGTCAATGGCAAAAGTCAATTTGGTGAGATAATGCAATTAATAAATGCCATCCATATGCCTCTGTTTTATAGAGACAATTGGCCATGAAAAGCAGGGCAAATGCAAAGCTCTGAAAAAGACTGGATGCCCTGCAAGGAGCTCAGTTGCTGCAGGAAGGAATGAGCTCTTCTCCAAATTCAGGACTCCCGGCCAAAACATGACGTTACTCACTGAGGATAGCAGGTAGATCTCCACCATCCTCCATGAAGGCATTAGATCATGGCTTAGTCTTTGACATGGGACTTTTCAGGACTCATACCTCTGCTGGCCAAGGAAGTAGGCTTTGACCTCTGCTAGTCAAGAAATTAAGCCTCAATATGGTCATCCTGAGCTTAGATTTTAAGATTATGACCACAGAGACTTAGATATATCAAAACTTCAAGCAAACCCAAGCCTTATGTCTCATTCTCCAAAGTCTACTGTCTTTATTCCATTAGCTGCAGCAATTGCCTCAAACAAAGGTAAAATCCCAGTACCTTACTTCAAACCCTGAGATATTTGCTCTGACTTGTTCCTGAAGACGACGCTCTCATCTACTTCCTTGATAAGAATCTAGAAAGAAATGCAGAGAAAACATCTCTGCACTTCAGGCCTGAATATTAAGTCAGCTCCAATGCAGACCTCGGGGCTAAGATATTAAAAGGAGAAAATGTTTCAGTGTTTGATCTCGGGTCAAGAATCATCTGCTATTTAATTTGTAAAAGATAAGCTAACTTGGGAGGGAAGCCTATTGCCAGAAAGTGGCTCCTGAGAACATCCAGCTAAAGGGTGGCTTCACTGCAGCACCAGAATTGTAATTCCCAAGACTGGTGGCAAAACCCACAGCTCCCCCGAATTTCCAGTGCACAATAGTTCAGGCAGCTGTTGGATTGGAGCATCCAGATGTTCAGCCAGAACAAAGGAAGCGGCCACGGCAGATGCTGCTTCCTGATTCCAGGCACTGCCAAGCCACAAAAAGCAATGGTTGGGTATTTATTAATTCTACAGTGAGAAAAAAAAAAGCTCACATGAGCTGGGGAAGTGTGGAAATAAATCAAAACTAAAAAAGCTTCCTGCCTTTCTTTGGAACTTCCTTGGCAATGCAGACTTAACATGCTTAGGAGATACATGCACGGCATATCAATCTGAAGTGCCACCTATCTCTTCAGACCTTCTTCTCTGTTCTCCTCTAGCTACTATCTCCAAAGTCTAGCTGCCTTTTCAAAAAAGCCAACATTCCTCCTCTCCAACACACAATCAATTTTCCAAATTTGAAAAGCAAAGTAACCATTAAAAACAAATACAGGAAAATTACAGCATCGTGCTCCTAAAATACTAAATACTTTTGAAAAATATACCAAATATTGCCCTTGGATCATCCTTCAATAGCTACATTTATGCCAACAAATCAGCACTCAGACGCTTTCAGAAGAAACAGAAAGACCACCCAGTTGATGTTGATGCCTCAGTGCTCTATTTTACTGAAAGCCTAAAACCCAGCACCCCACCATGTCCCATCGCTGACATGAAGCAAAGTCTCCAGACTCCAGAAACCTCATGAGAGCCACGATTAACCTTCTGTTGGGAGAGCAGCACTCCAGCACTGCAGTATGCAGCACAACATGCCAGCCAGCAAAGTTTCCCAACATGCGCTTGGGCTTGCGAAGAGGATCAGACCAGGCCGTCACACAAGCTCTGGAAAATCATTTGTTTCACTGCTGCAAACCAGGATGAAACAGAAAGGTTTATCAGCCTCTTCCAAATGGGAGCTGACAAGTACAGCTGGATACTTGGCGCTACTCTCTCATGCTACTAAAATCAGCAACAACTGCTGACTCCCACCACCTCCAGGACTGGACCCAACCTTTTAAAAGGCACATCAAACCTCTCACTTACAGAGTTTGCCTTCTCTTTCCAGCGGTTTCATATCACTCTCTTTCCCTCTCCTAAATGCAAACCAGGAAACCTTCAAGGTAGGTAAAAAGCACAGTTTTTGCCGGTCAGACAAGCCTGGGTGACTCCCCTATGTCCTTCCAGGCCCACCAGAGTTACTGGAGCCCACTCTACTCTGATGTCTCACTACACACTGTGCTGATGGCAGAAAACCACCCTGAGATCCACCAGCTTAGATGTGGGCAATGCTTGCCACCATGCACAGGTTGGCATGAGCAGGTTGGGCTCACCCTCTTTATCCCAGCCATGTCCCCAAGCACTGGTTCCCCTAGGGCAGCTGGCACAGCACACCATAGAGCATCTGTGGTGCCCCACCACCTCGGTGCATCCAGCATGGACAAACCACTCCCAGGTTCAGCAGTGCTCTCATGTCCAGCACATTTTTGACACAGCTCTGACATCTACATGGCTCACCCCAGTAAAGAGGTTTGTTGGTTACATGAAGTAAACACAGGGAACTCACTGCTTTAGGAAACAAAATCTCCGGCTGCCCTATCCTCCCCTGCTTAAAAAGCTCCTGGATAATTTACTTCATCAGAAGTGAGATTTCTGCCTAACAGCTTTGCCTAGGTAACAACAACAACAATAATAGCAGAATCAAAGGGGAAGAAATTTAAAGCTAAACCATTTGAGAGTGCTCTGAGAGCTAGCAGGGCTTTTTAAGCATCCAAATGAAATTCCTCTTACAACCAGGACAGCCTTCTGCAGAGACGACTGAACTGGTGTCTGTCTTTTCCCAGAGATCAGTCTACAGAATTCTACCTTAAGGGACCATGCAGCCGCTGCCAGGAATAGTGAGAGGAGAAAAAAGGGGGGAGGATAGGGGAAGAAAAAGAAAAAACAAGCTCCCATCGCTTTTCCAATCTCTCCACAACTTTCTGGCAGCAGGGGGGGCGCTGCACCAGGGCCAAGCTGCTCCCCCCCCCGCCTCCTTCTCCCCCTGCCCCCCGAACCTCCTGACAACCCGCCTCACGCCGCCGCAGCGTGTTCATCCTAAGGCAAAAACCCATCAAACTTAATACTTTACTAATTACTGTGGCAGTTTAATAGTTACTGCACCATCAGAGAGCTTCGAAATAACTACATTTCTATAAAAGTATAGTATATTGTCCCTCATTAGCCAAGCGTGTTTCTGCAGCGCTGTTACACTTCGCGGAAAAGGGACTCAGTGTTCTGCACAGCCCTTTTTTAATTAGTTCTTAAGAAACGCGTTTTGCAATTGTATCCTTAGAAATCCCTAATGATGAGCCAGATTTCATTAAGGCTGTGACTGGGCTAATTTATACAACTAGACAACTTCAAAAGTTAGCCCAAGCTAGTGACATTATTTAGTTCACTGGAGCGGCTCATTTTAATTGGATTAAATTGTCATTTTTTTTTAATTTCATACTGAAACCTCAATTTATTATTTCCTAATATTTGCCCAAACACTGCAACAGTGTCATTTGCATGCCTCCTTTCCCTCAGGACAACCTCAGATTCACCTATGGAAAAGGCTAAACCCCTCTGCCCGGCCGTCACCCGTCACCGGCTCCCTCCCGCCGAAGAGTGGAAGCGCTTAGCCGAGAGTGGCTCTTCCAGATGCACAAATCCCGGCAACCGAGGTAATTGCATTAGACCGCAGGGCCTCGCTCGGCAAATACACTTGTGGCTTCGAAAAAGTGTAAACAGCGGCATTATCCCGAGCATCTCGCAGCAAGCCCGCAGGGGAAGGGCTAGCGGGGCGGGCGACCGGGACAGGCGGCTGGCTGGGCGGCGCGCAGCGCTGCGCGCCCGTGCAAGCAGAGGCGCAGCAGCGCTGCGTACCCGAAGGTTTTGGGGAATCTTAAGCCTCGCAACCAAGGGTCGTTACTGCTTTTTCCACCATCACATTAGCAGCCGTGCGGGGAGGGTTGACTTTGCAAGGAGACGCTCCTGCCTCGCCGCTCGCAGAGCCGAAGAAAGGCGCGTTGCCCTCAGGCGGCTGCCCCCAGCGCCAGGATGGGCACTGAGCCTCCGCGGGACGCAGAGTCCCGAGGGCTTCGGGACCCGACCTCGCAGCGCCGCCGTCCCCCCTCGGGTGCCCCACGGCCGCTGAGTCCTCTCCTTTATCCCACTCGCTCCGGGGGAGCAGGGAAACAAGCACCGGGGGGCTCCGGGACCGGCAGGCGGACGGGTCGTCTCAGCAAACTTGGGCTGAGGCTCGCTGGAGGGCGACAGGGCGCCCCGCTTCGCTTCATTTGGGGGAATCTCTTTTCTTTTGGAGGAGGGGGTCTGCTGCTTGCAGAGCGCTCAGCTATCAACAGATGCCCCCTGAACCAGCTCGCCGTCCGGCGGTCGGCTATGTCGCGGGCAGGGCCGAGGCTGCGCGCCCCGCGCTCGGAGACGAACCCGAAGCTGCAGCCCCCGTCCCTATGCCGTCCCTCCGCGCCCCGCAGGGCCGTCCCCTCCCCTCCGCCCCGGCACTCACCGGCTGCCCGGAGGCGCAGGCCACGAAGCTGACGGTGAGCGCTAGCCACACGCCCCGCATTATTCCCGCGGAGCCGAAGCGGCGGCCGCCTGGGGCCGGGCACAAAGGAGAAACCGGGGGCCGGCGGCGCTCAGCAGCGCCCGGGGGGCGCGGGGCAGGGCCGCGGGCGCCCTCCGGCCCACTGCGCTTCTTCCGTTCCACTCCGCGCTTCGCTCCGGCGCTGCCCGGCGGGCCCGATGCTGCACGGCGCTGAGGCGCCCGGCTTGCAGGCTGCGCGCTGCCGGCTCTGCTGCCTTCCCTCCGCCCCGAGTGCGCGGCGGCGGCGGCGCGGCTCCCAGTTAAACCCCGCAGAAATTCCTGCAGGATTACAACACAGATTGGCAGCTCCCCCAGCCAGTGGAAGGAGGCGGCGCGCCGCTGCCGCCGGCTCTCGCCCCTCGCAAATTCAAGCAACTTTCCCCCCCCAACCACTCCTCCTCCTCCTCCGCTCCGGTCTCTTCTCTCTCGTCCTCCCCCCCAGTGGAAAACATGAGCAGCTCCGCGGGCTGGCCCGATATAAAAGCGGGGCCGTGGAAAAGCTCCTTCTTTTCAAAGGAAATTCTGGCCGCTGCCGCGTGTTTTCACCGTTGGATTTCGTATGGCTGCTCTGCACCACCCTCCCGAGTCAGCCCCGGTGGCAGCTCCTGGTGTCGGAAAAACAGGACGAGGGGTTAAAAATCACGGGGAGGGAGGATATCCCAAAATGCCAGCACATTGTGGATCCCCACTTGGCTTTCTGCCCCTAGATTCTTTTTGGTTTTAACTTTTCTCTCTCGACAAGAAGCCCAGACGCTTTTAGGGGCAAGGGGATGGTTTAAGAGACAGCTACAGTTTGCACCCAGTTACAGGGATCCAGGAGCTGTGTCTTCAAAATAAATATTTCAGGAATTGGTAACACCAAGAGTGTGTGCTCCAGAAGCCAAAACAAGAAGTCTTGCTATAACTAGTCCGTGGTATTTCTCAACTGGGGAAAATGGTGGTATTGAGGTAGGAGCCTCTCAGCCTGATCCACTTGCCTATGCCAGCATGTTTCCACCACTGAGTGTGTCCATATATTACATCAGTCATTGGACACGGGAAAGGGGCAATAACCAGGAAAGCAAAATATATCAGTCTCACTTGAAAGCTACCACTTATGATTTAATTCAAAAGGCTACAGGCAGCTTTTTATAGCTGCATCAAATGGTCACAAGGTCTGCAATGGTCTCTTGTTTTAGGAAAACCTATCACTCTTAGAGGACCTCTGCCCTGGACGGGGCAAAAAGAGCCCAGGGAGATTGCCTGGGCAGATGTTTATCCTGGGCAGATGTTTTTCCACACCCTTTACCTTGCTTGCCCTGCACTTTGTAGAGCGCTTTGGCTGATGGGTGGTGCTGAATTCCTAACTGCCTTTAGTTCCCGCTCTGGTTGCCTTCCTATCAAAACTAGAACACCATGTAAGAAAATAAAATGAAGTTAATTTGGCACAAGCAACCTCTCATCTCACTCATCACTTTCCCAACCTCTCCCAGGCAAATAGGCACCCCTGGAGATGCTTGTGCAGTCTGCTGGGAAGCGGCAGGACCCGTGTCCCAGAAGGGTAGGTGGCTGTGCCTGGAGTATTCTTGCTGCACACGACCCAGTCCCAGGAACATGATACCTCTCAACAGTTACCACACTTGCTATTTCTAGATCCACTTTCCGGACATGCCGTGTCATTGATTTTTTAGGCTGCATTCCCCACTGAAATCTTATCAGATTTTCAGTGGTCTGCTCCTCGCCAGAGTCACACACAGATTGTTTAATATATTCCTCATCTTAAACAGATTGTTTAGTGTAATATTTCTCCTTCGAAGTATGTTGTAAATACTTAGGACCCAATTCTCTGTATCTTCTTCCTTGGTAGGCAGCAGGACTGCAATCCAGCTAAGCAACAATTTCAGCGCTGTTTGATGTGGGTTAGTGAAGTGCAGTGAACAAAAGGGAGGAAGACTCCAGTTGGGCAGAATCTGTTGGACTTCACATTGGCACGAGGTCTTACAGGCACCCCCATCTGCAGGGATTGGAGAGATAAAGAGGCTGCAACTCACCCCAAGTCAAAGCGGAAACCAGAAGTAGCATTCCGTGTGCTGGCAGGATACTTAACAGCAGGAAAGCAGAACACCATATTAGAAGCAAATAACATAAAAGAGCGAACGTGAAGACAGAGAAGCTGAGTATCGGAAGCGTCCTAAGGGTTGCCAGATACCAAGGGGCAGGTGATTTGCTACAGTAGCATGTATTTTTAGTATTCAGACATTTCAGGCATGTCTTTAACAAATAAAGCAAGCTCACCCTTTCTTTCATGTTACAATCCATGATTATCAGGGATTTTTAGTGTGAGGGGACACTGGAACAAGTTGCCCAGAGAAGCTGTGGCTGCCTCATCCCTGGCAGTATTCAAGGGCAGGTTGGATGGGGCTTGGAGCAACCTGGTCTAGTGGAAGAAGTCCCTTCCCATGGCAGGGGGTTGGAACTGGATGAGCTTTAAGGTCTCTTCCAATACAAACCATTCTGTGATTCTGTGATCCTATGATTTCTGTACTCAGTAGAATCTATCAAAGATCAGTATCATCTGCAATCAGGGAGGGGAAGGCCTTCCTCAGGCAAAGATAACAGCAGCTAAGGGGCCTCTCATGGACCACAAGTCTCCAAATGGACAGTGCCAATGGAGGACTTGGGGCTAAGACCTGGAAAACCTCCAAATGCCTACACACATTCTTAAACCTGGGGTAGGAAGGAGATTTCTGATGCTAAGCACAAAGCTAAGCATATGCTCTAATTCTAGAAGGAGCAGAACTGAGGACCAGAAGCCAGATGAATTATTTGGAAGGACAGAAATGAGCATGAGGAGGAAAGAAGAGAAAAGAAATAACCCTTGCAGGTCACAGAAATAACAAAAGATTGTCTTGGGACCTACTTGTTGCCTCCCCACACTCCTGAGCCCTCTGGCTGGGAGCAACATACTGTGGTAGGAGCATTTCCATGCATGGTCCCATGGAGGATAGCTGTTCTACCTCATCATAGCCAAGTGTTCTGGTGCCTGCTCCTCTTGTCACCCTGATTTTATAGTGACAGAAGCAAGTGGAAAGCCCAGCATGAAACCAAATGTTTTTAACCCAGAGGAATTATGTAATAAGAACTGCAATGAGAGGGTAATCAGAGCCAGGCAATGAGACAGAGCTGCCAAGATAAAGCTGCAGGCCAGGACATTTCTGATACAGACTGTCAGGCAGCGATCACTGCTCAGCCTTTGTGACATCCCTAGACCCCCAGCTCTCCAGCAGTCACTGGCCACCTGACCACAATCCCAATGCTGAATCACACAAGGCTGGAGTGGGATTAAGGGACAAACTTCACCAAGGGACATTTTTTTACAAACTGTGTTATATGCTGGAAGGATGTGAGAGGACCTCATGTGTAGCATGTGCAATGTGGTTTTCAACTACTGAAAATACCCAACCATAATCCAAATGGCCACTAAATTCGAAAATTCAGCTGTGGGTCTCTCCTGAGGGAAAACAAACCTTCTGGTTTTGGAGTCTGTGTTCCCAGCTCTGGCTCATTTGTACTATGCAGTCAAAGCACTGGATGACTTCATACAAATACAAGCGCTTCTAAAGCTAGGAGTACCACAGAGCACAGGCAGGGTTTTGCAGGACCCTTTTAGTGGGATGAGCCATAGATTTACCAGAATTCTGGGAAAGAGTCATGGTTAGAAAGAGACAAAAAGTATGCAAAAAGCAAGTTTGGAAACCTCAGAAAAAAGATTTCAAGCCAGTGGCTGCCAAGGCACTGTTCAAGATAAGTAAGTTGAACAAGTTTCTGAGTGCTTCCCAAGCATTCATTTCTGCATGGTCAAGTCCTCCAGGTGACTTGCACACCCAGCAGGGCTAAGGAAAGAGATCTGCATGGGGAAGAGAGCTTCTGGTCATGCCATTTCTCCATTAAGATTTGGCCAATAACACAAGGCATGATTGAGAATGCTTGGCCTACAGCATCAGCCAACACAGCAAAAACTTTGAGCCTCATGCTGCAGCCAAGTGGGTGATGAGGTGGCGTTGGCTGGAGCTGATGTTTGCTGTATAAATGATTGGTAACTGTATTTGTTCCCATGATGGGATAGCCTTGGCATCATGTTCAAAGGTCATAAAAGGTGGTAAATTTTCCCAAATACCTTCATCACAGAGGATCAGAGTCTGCAAAAAGGAAGAGAGCAGCTAGTATTAAATCTGGTTGAACCCATGCTGGCAATGATCTGAAATAAACTTGCTAAAATAAGTCAGTAGGAGAGATCAGAATGAGATTTATTACTACATCCCCAAACTCCCAAATTTTATGCTTCTAATTTAAGAATAATAGAACTACCCATCTTTTCTACAAAAATGTCTCACTAATATTTGCAGTGCAGTTGTATTATAATGTGAATTTAGAGATGTGGTAGGCTGGTGCTTCTGGGACTATTGAACCACATGAGAGTTTGCAGCAATTTTGATAACACATCAGTGAATGGTTCTTTTCTGCATCAGTTTTTAGAAGTGTAATTATATGAACATGCATCCTTCTTCAACAGGCTCTTGTTCCAAGGGTACCTATTCTAAGCATCCCCAAAATACCCTGGGACATCTTTTTCTTTGATTTAAAGAACTTTCCTGCTGTGCCACTTCTGAAGCATACACTTAAGCAGGATATTTATTTTTTAACCAATCTATCTGTTTATCTTGGTTGATATGAAATACAAACTATGTCTGCACAGAACTGAGTGCACCTTGATTGCTAAAACAGCATGGCAGGAGCTAAGGGCACCATAAAGCAGCCAGTGCTTGTTGTGTCTGCTGTGACATGCCCAGGTTCACTCATTTGGACTGTATGCACTTTATAAGGTGGTTTATAATGTTGGGCTCTCTATGAATGCAACAAAAAGTCTGAGCTTGGCCTGCAACTTTGCTGGGCAACAACTGACAACAGAAAACCTGCATCAAAGAAAACTTTTTTGTTCATTTTCCATAGAAAAGAACGGTGGTAGGGAGGCCTAATGAAGAAGAAAATAAAAGGCTAGAATTACAGGCAGAGCACATGCAGCAACCTCCTAAGAGGTGGTGGATAGGGTGAAGCAGTCCGGGAGCAGCCTGAAAATAGAGCTGGTTTGTGTTTGGCATTGTTCAAAAATAGAGAACCAATGCAAAGAGACAGAATGGTAAACACTGGCTGGAAGCTTCACTCAAGCAATGGCTGGAGGGGGGCATGCTGCAGGTGGAGCAGGCAGGGGGGATCAGGAGTCGTCTCCTGCTCAGTGAGAAGGTGTTAGCCAGCTTTCCAGAAGAGTTACATTCAGAAAGTTGTGACCCCTGCATAGAGAGGAACATCAGAACCAGTTACTCACCCACAATCAAAGATGGCCTTTACACCTGGCATTAAAGTCTGGCTTTGGCAGTGCTCCTATAGCAGGTATCATCCCTGCTATTCAGCAAGTAGCTGAAGCTTTTAAATGCAAAATACGTGCCTCCAGTGCCTGGCTGATTTGAGGCTCTCTTTTCCAGGAGACATGCCTTCCAAGCACCATAAGCAAAGAAAATGACACAATACTGACAGCTAGGACCACCAAAAAGTCCTGAAAGTTGGCCAAAGAAACATTATACTCCCAGCTTTGGCTCCGGACATTAACTGCCCTAAGAAATCCAGTGTCACTTTTTGCTGCCCTCCTGAACAAGGTAAAATTTACCATTCTGACATTTTAGCCAAGGCTGTTACGCTTGCTTTCTTTTTATTAGGACAAAATGTATCTTTAAAATAGAAAAGATAATTCTTTATCTCTGGAAGTTTCATTTAGAACCATGGCTCAATATTTGCCTGAGACATTTGCATACCTGGAAGTGTCTCATACATGATCGCTGCAAATGAAATGCATTGTTGATTTAGTTTATTATCCCAAAAGATGATATCGTGGTTAAGGTTTGTATGCAGTACATCAGGAGAAAAATACGGAAGGGTTGAATTGAAACAGATTTTAATTCTGCCAGGTATACTGCTGAAGTTAATGAAAGTCAGTTAGACATACATTTGGCTGCTGTTGCTAACTGAATAATACAAGTAATAACAGAGGCATCCATTCAATTCCTGATGAACATGAGTAATTTCCATTATCTTAAAATGAGTAGGAGTTATGAATTATAGGTGCAGCGATTGCCCAACACTTTTTCATTATTATATCTTGTTGTCAGTTGCTTATACATTTGCCAAAGTTTAATGCATCAAGCTGAAATTTCCTACACTGAATATCAGCCTCCGGCTGACTTTATTTGTTTTGGTTTCTTTTTGTTTTGCAGGTTCTATCAAGAATGGTGCATCTGTATCCAAGAGCAAGGTTAGGAGAAAGTATGTTATTATGTCTATGGTAAGCCAAATTCCTTCAAACATTTATCTGAGATGTTTTACCTCCATGCATGGAAGCAAAGGTTTGGCAAAAGGAGTCAATCAAACACTTGAAATTTGCTTTTCAACACATTTGGGAAATTATTCCCAAATTTGGACCATGTCTAAACATTACTGTCTTTGCAGTTTGTACATACTTGATAGAGACTTGTTAAATTCTGACATCTAAAAATCGCATCTAGGCAGGACATGTTCCAGCTCAGAGCCACAGAAATCTCTCTGTGGTTGGTCTCCAAATAAAAGGGCTGGCTGCAGATTTCCTCTCAGCACTTGTGAGACAAGGTCTGCTGTGTGTGCCTGCACAGCGAGGGGGAAGAGAAGAGAATTTGATTTACTCATGGAGGTATACAGAGAGAGGCAGTGGTGGTAAGAGTTGGAGAAGGAAGAGGAAGTGGGGGGATATGGGAAGGGAGCAGCACAGTGGGAGAAGAACAAGAGCAAAGGTGGCTAAAGCTGTTGGCATGGATGGGTGAGCACCAGGGCATCAGACCCACAATAGGTACCCACAGGGGCAGCAAGAGAGGAAAGCAGGACAGTGCTATGTCTGGGGAGGCCAGGAGAAGAAGAGGACAGAGACAATCCTGCTGAAGAGAAGATGATAACTGCCCATCATGAGACAGCTGTGTTCTCCTCCAGACCTCAAAATTACACCAATGGACATAAGGCTCTACATTCCTCGACTGTCAACAACTAGTGATGGGAAGATATCTCTCTGCCCCAACACTCTGCATTGGCTGATCAGCATAAATAATAGGCTGTGTAGTGAGAGATAATGTTGTCAGTAAGATCCATGCCTCATTTTGTTGCAGAAATTGAAAGCTATGGAGACAATGACAAAGGTGACTATAATTAAAGATGGTATCATAAGGCATTAGCTGCAAGGACAACCTTAATTTTGGTGTTTCTCAACTCTAAGCACTTTTCTTCATAACTTAAATGTTTTTATATAGCAGGTTTTCTTCATGTTACTCTTACAATATAAGGCACATGTCACACTTGGCTTAACTAATTTCTCTTGTCTGGCCCTGGAAGTCTGTACCCATATGGGTAATGCTGGCATGCATGAAAATATCACTGAAATTATTTGACACCACTTATCATCCAACTTACGGGAGTAAACAGACACTGCAGGACTTGCCCATGTAGCTTTGAGCATTGAGCATGCTAAAGTTAGTCCAGCTGTGTGTATAATTGATGAAAGTATTTTAAAACAATATCTGCTACCTCTTGCCTGCTCGTACTTGATTGTTCAGAAATAAATATATAAATATACTTAAAATAAACATATATTCCAACAGCAAGTGAGCATCTGTCGATGTCAAGCCTTATCCCAGCTGTTTAGGTTTTTTGCATTTCTGTTTCTCTCTCTGTTGGTGTTGTTTTTACCTTCTCAGGATGGAACTGGATCCAGAGTCAAAAGAATAAAACAAAGATGTGTCCAGGTCATACATGTTGCAGCATATTTATTCCAATCTCAGGGTATACATCCTGTGAGCACCAAAACAAATTAGTCTGCAGTACAAGGACAGTCTATGGCCTGACTGTTGCTAAGAGAAAACACAGCTGGACTTTTCATTTTAGAGAAAGCTTCTTCTTCATGTGACAAGGTTTTCCTTTCTGAGTGTAATTGCAAATTCATCAGGTATGTGGGAGAGGTGAAATGAAATAATAACCAGTGTCCCTCAGTGCTCTAGAGCAATCCCTGGGGGAAGTCTGACACCCAGGTGAGAAGAGCAGCCACCTACCACTGCGAGACGATGCAGTGTGGAGTTTCCCTTGGCTGAAGCATCCATCACTTGGGGTTTCTGAAATCAAAGGGTAGTACACACATTCTCAATAATGACCAGCTTCCTAACGACAGTAAAATGGGACCTATGCAGGGCTGCAAGCAAAGGACAAATTCTGAACGAAACAAAATGAGTTCAAAGCATGTGATTAAGGTCTTAATTCTCCTCTACCACTGTGCAGAGCAGGAGTAGAATCATAGAATAGTTAGGGTTGGAAAGGACCTTAAGATCATCTAGTTCCAACCCCCTTGCCATGGGCAGGGACCCCTCCCACTAAACCATGTCATCCAAGGCTCTGTCCAACCTGGCCTTGAACACCATCAGGGATAGACCATTCACAACTTCCCTGGGCAACCCATTCCAGTGCCTCACCACCCTTACAGTAAAGAACTTCCTCCTTATATCTAACCTGAACTTCCC
>WYDI02029425.1:17644-66242 GCA_009867235.2 Psittacus erithacus | reverse complement strand
ATAGCTTCCAGAGGGGGCCTACGTTGTCCCTAGTCTGTCTTTTATTTGCTACGTACCTATAGAATCCCTTCCTGTTATCTTTAACATCCCTAGCCAAGTTTAATTCTAAAATGAGTAACTCATTTGTAGTCAGTGAAGCTACAGAGATATAAAATGGCATCAGAGGAGAATCAGGCCATTGTTCTCTGCAAAACTCACTGATAAGACATTAATTACTAAAAGAGAAAATGCCATCAAAAGGATTTGAAATGCTCTGCAGAACTCAGGAGACAAACTCATTAAATGCTATGTCGTAGAGGGAATTAATTCCAAATTTGTGAATGCAGAGAAGGCAAATGCTGCACTACAGATAATGGGTGATCGTTTTGAAAGCCTTCTTCGGAAGACTTACTTTCTTTCAGAGGGGGAGCCAACCTCACATATTACATCCAAAGATGTGAAACAATTCCAGATAAAATAAATCACCCTGAACCTTGGTCCATCTCACACACTGAATCCCAGCCAACTGCTGTTGTTTAAGGTTTGTAGAAGTTTACTGGACTCTGTTTCCTGCCCAGCCTGTCTCCTCTCCACTCCCAGCTCTCATCTTAGGTCAAGCCAGGCTTGGAAGCAGAAAAGCTAAACACCAGTCAGACAGCATCATGTGCGGTCTTTCTAACTGAACATCCAGTTAAAGTGCTAGAAATCTCACTGGGGAAAATCCCAGCTCCAGGGATATGATAAAAATCTGTGGTAAAATTCTCATCTAACCTCTCCAAGGACAAGATTTTACCCTCAGGAGTTTTTACCTCAGGATTATCCCGAGATAATTTTGCAGACCTGGTTGCTGAGATAGGGTGACCAAGTATTTGAAACGTCTAATGTCTTTTTGAACAACAGCCCCAAGCAGTTAACCCTGCATTAAATCCACCACAGAGGAGATGAAGCCTATTAATGTGCAAGAAGGAACATAAAAGGCATAATTGGTGAGAACTGAAAACATGACTGTGTCATAGGGGACAGTGTTGTATGCCCCAGCCACCAAACATGCCATGTTCTGCTGGGCGACCCTGGATGCTGAGGCTCCCAGTGCAGCACCATGGACATCTTGAAGGCACATTTTTGACCCAGGCTTTAGCAGCAACAACCAGGGTGAATAGTTTCCCCTTTTGTCTTTTGCTTTGGGCATGGGCAAAAGCCCTGCAGCAAGACACTGGGAGTCAGGATCCTTGGGGCTGAGGCTGGCATCCAGCTGTGTGATGCAATAAAGGAAGTGGGACAAGAAGGTGCACTTGTCACATGAGCCAGGGGCAAGGTGGGGATCCCAGGACAGTATGTGCCTAATACGTGACCTGTGTTCAACACTGTCCTGTGATCTGATGGGGTGACTGCATTCCTCTTACAGGATCTGTGTGAAGGAAAGAGTCCTTTTGAATGTCCCCTATTTCCCGGCTCTTTCTTGTCACTGTTGTTCAAACCCAGCCACTCGAAGCAGGAGAGGGTTCAGACTATGTCATTGGCGTCATTGTGTACTGATCACACTTTGGGACTGGTGGCAGGAGCTCAAAAGAATTATTCACAGTCCCCCGAGCTGCCAAAGAGGCCGTCCGCTGCAGAGCAGCAGGAGTGGTTCCCTGGCTCTCTGACACAGGAGGAAGCGTCTGCCAGGACAGCAATGTCCTCAGCTGCAGGACTTGCCTTGTCATCATCCCCAGCCAGCCCTGGGACCCTGCAGTTCAGATTCATGGGTGACAAGAAGAATAACAAGTACCTAGTCATTGTCAAACTGGTTGTGATAACACAGGCTCACTCCTCAAAACAGGACAACTTGTACATCAGTTGGAGGCTGCTCTGATGTCATGTTTCAGTGGACAGTGCTGCAGCCTCACAGTTCTCATTTCTAGCTTGAGTGCACAGGGAAGCTGTCACCTTTCCCTTGCACAAGGCCGGATGCTCTTCTGCTATACCAGAAAGTTCAGACTTCTTCTGCTCCATATAGTCCTTGAGTTTCCATTGTTTAGCTGTACTTGGTTGGAGTGTGGGGGCTCTCAATCCTGCAGTATGATTTCTGGCAATAGTGCAAATGATATACACACAGATTTTTTGACTAGAGAGATGTACAACATGAGGTCCTTCAATGCAGTTAGCCACTGGCTACCTGGGGCACGTCTGATCTGGCAGAGGCAGCAAGAATACATGTTCTTGCATCAGAGAACTCAGAGAAGGTGTGAACCAGAGAAACCACCCAATGGTGTCTCTGGGCAGGACCAGAAGTCAAGACATGTATGAAAGGTTAGGAAAAGGCTTAGAAGGAACTATAATAGGTTTAATTTAACAGGTGGATTAATTGCAAGCAATTCCTGGAGCAGCTGATCATCACGCTAACCCTCATCTCTAGGGCTAGCCAGGAGAGTATCCTTACTCAGCAATAGGTCACAGATTGGGGTGGCCCCTAGCAGAAAGTGCCTCATTTTGTAAGCTATGTATTTTGAATTTAGATCTGCATGGGATCTCTTCTAGTTATAAATTAATACTAAATTGGGGAAAATCTTATAGAGCTCCTTTTACTGTGTTTGCAAAGGTATCTTTTCAAAGAGGGCCAAAAGTGGATTAACAGTATGGAATGAAAAAAGAATTAAACCAGCCAACATCAAAGTCATGGCTGTGCTGCTGCAGTATCCCATCACTGAGCATCAGCTTGCTAAAACTGTGTCTGTTCCAGTGTTTTGTTAAAATACTGCATTGGGAACAGTAATTAAACAGATTCTGATGATGGTTTTTAACGCATGCCAGCTGGCTCCCAGCCAGTATCGAAGCAGAAACATTGTGCAAACTCATGGTCAATGATGACTTTGATCTTTGAAGGGCTTTGTAGTGGCGGAAGGAAACGGGAGACTAGGAGGGAGGGAGAAGGGTGCAAGCAATGGGGAGAAAAAAGAGCAACGTGCACTAGAGTTGGAATTATCTCCTGCACCTTGACAAAGGCAATGGGTGCTTGCTTCCTTCCCCTCTTTCTTCATGTGGGGCAGTAGGCACAGTCATAAACATTACCATAAAGGCCCAGTTTTGTCAATGAAAACCCATATGAGTAACAGACGTCTTTTGAATATTCCCATGTGTGTGCCACTGGGTTTGCTCTGTGAGTGGCTTCCTCTGCAGACTGGTTTGCAGTAGCTGACCCTGCCAGCATATTCACATGTAATGGGCACTGGATTGTGTAGTAGTTCTTCAGGACAGAACCTGGGACAAAGATGAAGAGGTCTTCTGTGGCCAAGAAAATAATGAACATGTGCTATTCAAAATATCTGCTTAGGCACTGCCTGAAATTCTGCAACAGCTCTTCAAGCACAAAGAAAATTGTTGCTTCTGTCCCACAAGGCTCTCTGTTCAGATGTTGTATGAACGAGGGTCAGGATCAATGGACAACCGCAGACGGCAAGAAAGAGCAGAGAGGGGTTTTCACACAGTTCTGAACAACTAGCTTAAATTTCATATGACTTTCCCATGTTAACAGTTAACAGTGGGCACAAAGAAGAAAATCACTTTGTCCTTTCTAAACCTTAGAGATATGAAGACAGTTTAGGTAGAGGATGTTCCTGATTTCCAGACATATTGTTAGCTGTGCCTTGGTCAGCAATGAGCCTATGTTCCCAAGCTGTTCTAGAGGACTCTGAATACTGGTGTTCTCTCTCTCAGGTGAACCTCTCTTCAGAGGTCCCAGCTGCTTTTACTCTAACATTATTAAATTCTTCACAGGGGTAGGATTGGCTTAACAGTACAAGCACAATGCTTCTGTAGTGGCACAGGAAAAATGGAAAACCTTGCAAATATCTTCACATTGAAAATAAATCTTTATTTCCCTTCCAACTTCCTCACTAATGTTAGATGATGACACTTGTGATTTTTCCCTCTTTCTTCATTTCTGTAATGAGAAACATTTTACATTCGTTACCCTCTAGCTCTGGAAGGACACATTTAGCAGCTATGGGGTTTTGGTGTGACTCCTAAGAATTTCAAAGAATAAAGTCCTTAATGAGTTCTCCTGTGCTTTTGCATGCACAAAAGATGCTGTCAGTGAGAATAATCTTTATTTTAGTTCAAGGGCTCCAGCAGACAACTGAGTTAAGTAACTAACCTTGCATCAGCTGAGCTCCTGGAGATGTCAATAATAATTTATGTGCGCTCCTCACCTGTTATAATTGCAAGGTAAGGCAACTCAGCATGAACTCTGATTGGAGAGTTTTAAGTTATAGCATTTCCTTCACAATTTGTATGACAGTAGTTCAGTTTTGTATCTGAATCAGAAGAAAACTATAAGCTGGAAAAGATAAGGATGGTGTTTACAGGATGCCATGTCCAGCCCCACTGAGAGACCTTGAACTGAAATGTAACTATGAGCAATCTGTGAATCAGTCTTGCATTTTATACCAGTCAGGTCCTTTATGTGGACGTATTTAATTGATTTACAACTGACTAATAGCAAAGAAATTAATGTAAATGAGTTCTAAAGCAGTTTAAGTGTGCACAATGTAGCTCATTCTCTTAACTAAAATCCTATTAATTAATGTAGGTTTTGTGCTCATAGAAAACATATTGCAAAGTTCTTCAGATAATACACCTTGAGCTCTAACAGCAAAAAATGGCCATGGCATTGAATCCCCCAGCAATATGCAGGAGTGTGAATGCCATGCCCAGAAAAATGATCCTGGCAATTATGTCCACCATAGACTTAAGGTAAAATAATTTGCCATGTGCTTCTCCAAACCTTACCTAGTTAGAGCATTCTTGTTTTCTGAGTTTGTTTGGATGCTGAAGCAGATTTGCAGAGATGTGCTAAAAGAGGGCAGCAGGAACTCAGAGGCTCCCCCTCAAAATAATGAAGACCCTCTTACACGAATCACTTGGTCCTCCTGTTGGTTTGCAGGAAAGAATCAGAAATCATAGCAGGCCTAATTAAAACATGCAGTGCCTTGGTTATTTTGGTGATATGACAAAAATACTTGTTCAAAACACCTGGGAACAAAGAATAGCTCTTGCTGCCATGGCAGGAAGGACCAAAGCAGGTTGCTGGTCACTGCTGGATCTTCTCACAGGGCTCCTGGCTCTCCCTGGTCCCAGGTCAGCATCCATGGGTCCTGCTGGGCATCCAACAGAGGACAACCCCTGTATTGTCTCTACCAACAAGGAGCTAGGCCTGTAGCCCAGCCAAAGGAGTAACTGCTTCAGAGGGTATATCAGTGCCCTTATCCCTGTGCTGCCTGCTCCTGGAATGGTGCTCCCAGTGCTGCAGGGAGCTGCCAGTCCTGCCAGGCTGTGCTGCAGCTGAAGTATTTGCCACCTTCATTTTTAATTGGATTTTTCCCAGATGGATATACACATGTACACACACAGAGACGATAATGCTAAATAGCCAACTTACAGGTCATTGATTAACCTCACCTTTCCCAGACACATACAGAACTTGCTACTCTTCCAGTAACAACAGGAGCTGATAATAAATGCTACATCCTATGATGGGCACCTGCTGTAATTGCAGTAACACATCTGGCATCACCAGTACTTGCTGCACATGCCCTTTTTGGAATGACTCTCCTCCTAAAATAATTGCCTCCACCTCCTAGAGACCCCAGTGGCAGCTTCAGTGGCTCAAGACTGCAAATGGCTCAGTCACTGCATGGAGAGGCATTTATCCATCCAGAGCTCTTTTTCTACAGCAACAGATGTTTTTACTAAGTGAAGATTGCAAAGCGGGAGACCTTAGTATCAAGGACTTGTTTACTCTAAGTGCAAAAGGGAAACAATGTCAAGGTAACTAATCTTGAACAGCCATGTCCAGTGAAGTCATTCTTATGCCACCCAGCCCTGGGGGATGGATGGAGGGAGGGCCTCACACCTGAGCAATACAGGCAGTTGTGCTGCTCACAGGCAGCCGAGGCGAAGTGTCACCTGGGGAGAGTGACTGTCCCCTGCATGGCACAGGCAGGGGAGTGACACATGTGGAGTTTTACATAGTCTTGTTGCAAGACCTCAGCACCAGGCTGGGACCTCTGACCCCACACCTCTGCTCTGCCAGGAGCGCAATGTAGTATGAAGCTAAGCCTTCAGCTAGCTCACCTGCAGGTGGGGAGAGCGGGGGGGAACACTTCTCCACTGCATGGGAAGAAATCGGGGCAGCTCACTGAAGACTGGGAATCTGTCAGGTAGCAAGAGGAATTCAGACACAAGAAATACAGCCGTGCTTTGCTGAAAAGCCCAGCAAGTAGGGGACTTGGAAATATTGCCTTGTATAGCTAGAGACTCACCTCTGCATTCCAGGGGAGATCTAGACAAAGCCCGATAAGAGTAGTGTTTCATTACGAGCTTTCTTTACTCAGTTAAGTATTTTTTTCCAAAGTACTTGATTAAACTGGAGTCACCATTTTCCTTGGAAAACCATATTACTTTACCCTTATTATTCTGGAGTGCTGCTCTGTCCAGGTGAAAGGGAGTTCCTAGGAGATATTTAGTCATAGCTTAAACAGACCTGGCTTTTACAGTTGAGTATTTGATGGCTTGCAGAAAGTTACTCCTCCCTTAATGAGCCCCTGGGAATATGGTTGTGTGTTTTTTCAAGATCTGTGATGCACATATGTATCTATCTGGCATCATCCCAAATCTTTTCAAAGATAAAATGTGAGATGAACATCTGGTTCACACTATTGCAATCTTTATTAAACACTAATTTCTTCTCCAGAAAAGCACCATCTGCCACAGCTCCAGCCCTTGTTTTCTAACAGCAGTTTTTCTTCAGAAGTACACAATGAAATAAATCTTCACACTTACAGTCCCCAGAATTTCCTGAGATGAAACAGCGCGGTGACAGTAGCAGGCTCCAAGAGTTGATTTCCTTCAAAAATTCTACTTTATTACTTAATTCAGTAAGAAACCATATTAGCAAGGATACTATCTCCACTTCACATTATGAAGAGTTCTGTTAAGCATTTCAATAAATCCATTGCTGAAGGATTTGATACCTTTCCAGCAGCTTAGAGCGCTTCATCCTCAAGTCTAGATAGTCAAGGTGTGGATTTTGCAAAATCTCCCTTGCTTTTCACAAATATTTTTGGAAAAGAGAGCTAGCTTCACGCCAGTTCAGTCCCTGTCTTTATGACCCATGTTCATAAGCCCAGTAGTACCCAAAAGCCAGGAAAGAAAACACCTCTGAGTCGTTATCTGCTTGTCTACTTCAGAGGCAAAAGGATTCCCTCGTTTTCCCATGGTTGGGGCACAGTCCTGAGACACTCATGTCTTTTATATGACATTTGGAGATTCATCTTACTCTGCATGGGAGCTTGAGTGTCTGAAAGGATTAGTCTCCCGGGCTCTTACGTCCTTAGTCCTGCCTGTTAACAAAGCAAATCTAAATAAATGCTATTAAGAAGCTAAATTCAATTTGCTGTCTCTTGGTGTTCCAATATCACATCAGTAAGAAGCTGTGTGTACACCACTGTGCCCAAGGAGCACCATATATGCCTTCAAAGGGCTTTGTAAGTGTTGAGTCCTTAATGTCACTGCATTGGGCAGCAATGGTGCATGACTCCAGCCCCTGCAGTCAGCCCTGCCTGGAGATGATGAGGCTGAATAAGCACATTCAGCCTGATTTCAAACCCCCTCAGGTAGTGGCAGTTGAAGAGATTTGCAAAGAATGAACTGCTGTTGTGATCAGTGTTAGGTTTAGGCTGCAGGAAAGGAGGGATTCCAGTATGGACTTTGTCCCCCTACCTGGGCTGGCTAGGCATCTGACTTGACATGCCATGGCCAGGCAGGTCCCTGCAGGGTGTCCTTCTCCATTACAGGCTACTACAGACGCAGGCAGACTCGCAAACCCTGATTTTATACATGCTGAATGGTTGGTGTCAATGACAGCAGAGAGGAAGAACGAACTCCGTGAACACTACACACTGATGCTTTCCTTCACATCAACTTCCAAGAGCAGCTCCCCCCCCCCCGCTCTCTGTGATGGCAACACATAGCTACAGTTGTATTTGTAAATCCTTGCTGCATTTTGCTGCCTCTGTAGCTAGACTTTTGATGTATTGCATGGTCCACCGTAATAGCCTTGGGGACTGGGCCTCCTGCCCTTGTCCACCCGCCTGTTCTTCTGGAGTGCCCTCCCTGCCTGTGTACTTCTCCCAAGAGTTTTCTGGAGTTTATGGTCACAGCAATAGCAAAAAGGAATAAAGAAAAGTAACCTTGCCATGATAAAGGTCCATGGTGAAACTGTTAAAGGTTACTCTACATCCTACAAAAATCACCTATTTCTGGTCAGAACCTGCTCTTTGAGGAGCATCAGGAAGTTGTACCGAGTAGTGACAATATAACAGATAAGGAGTATGCCTTTTTAATTAAAATCTGAAGTGGATCCCAAATGTGCTGCTGAAAACAGTTCTTAAAGAAAATCCTTGGGGGCATAAATTATGTAGGGATTTTCATCCGAGCTATGACCCTGTGGGTGGAGGTTTACATCTATATCAGCCTCACAGTATGTAGCCCAAAAGTAAGGGATAAACAGATAGAAACTGAGATTAGGGATACTGGGCAAGCATCATTTGGAGCCAGAAATGCCTGCTCACATCACAGTGGACATGGGAAAGGTACAAGTGATGGCATGCTGACTTAAGAGAAACTGGAGGTTTTCCTACAGAGGTTCATGAAATCTGTATACCTGTGGGGAGGAAAGGTTCAACTTCCCATGGAAATGGACACCAGCAAGATGGATTCAAAGGACACTCCGGCAGCCTGTGGCCACAGCTATCCCAGGAAAGAATGACCTCAGTGATTTCTGGATTTCTGTGGAGTTCCAGCTCAGATAGTCCTCGCTTGCCCTCTAGTACCAAAACCAGATCTTGAGTGTCTTCAAAAGATCAACTGAAACCATTGCACTTCTCCTGTTGGACGTTCGCCTACCCTTGATGCTGTCCCTCCAGACACCACACAGGTACAGAGCAATCTCAGAAGCTCTATTATCTCAGCTGGAAATGGAGCCGAAACCACAGGGAGCACAATGCAGAGGTATCTTCTCCAGATGCGCCTATTGCACAAAAACCCTCCTGCTGCTCCTCTGATGATGCATCCTTGCCAAAGAGCTGAGGGCCTCAGCATGCCCGATACTAAAACTGAAACACGGGCAAGTGGGAAAATTTGATTCGAGATCACAGGACATCCTGTGCTTGCTGGCACTTGCAGAGCAGCCCAGGGCTGGCAGGCTGCTGCTGTCACCATTACCCAGCTGGGTCCTTTGGAGGAAGGGAGGTCAGAGGTGGAGGTCGCCTCTTCAGGTCAGAGATCAATCCTGTGGAATTCCTTAAAACAAGAAGATTGAATGTGTAACCCCGGCAATGTCACTAACATTCCTTCTGACCATTAAACAAGCTGAAACAGGCATCCTGAGCTACCAGAGCTGCAGTGCCCGAGAATTGCCTGCGCAATGTAGTTGCATGGTTGCTGTCAGCTGATGAATTTCCACTGCAGTTTTACATACCACAAGTGTGAAAAAGGCAATACAAAGTCAAATTCTTTAGGACTTATTTCATGGCAATTTTAATTTAAATGGCTCCTGCATGCAGGCAGGGCAGGTACAGAAGGTGAACTCAATGGGCACAGGGCATGCAGTTCCATAAACAAGACTTTGAATGAGAAACATTTGTCCAGAACTGATCTGTATTGCCAAGCACATGCACAGGCTGATGAAACCCCAAGCGACAAACTCTAAACATGTGCACTGAGCTGATTGTGTGAGCCACTTCCATGCACTAAGCCAGGAGATTACGGGAACTTGCTGCACTGGATGATTCCAGTGGGGTAAGAGGAGTTTCATCCCGTTGCCTGAGGGTGGTTTGATTACTCCGTACAGCATGTTGCAATCCTTAATCAAAACGTTTCACTGCGTTCAGTATGCCGCATGGGAACATCTGGCAATTTACAGCAGAACGCCTTGTAGCATTTAATGCCTGAGTATCTCTTTCCTACAACCTATTTTCATTTGACTGAATAAAGACCCAATTTCCTGAATTTTTAAAAAGTCTTGCTAATATAATCAAATTACCATGACTACTCGGCAATGACTCCAAAAAGTCCTAAAAACACTGTTCCAACTTAGCAGTGAATTCCTATTACATGTAGAAGATTTTGTAAACGCTTCAAGTAAAACGCTTTTAATTCAATCAGAAGAGTAAACAGTGTTTGTTTTTAGCTATTCAATGTATTTGAGCCACAAGCATTTTTCCAAGTGAGTGGCTATGGGGGTTTGTAATGCAATGCAAAGCAAACAGCGAGAATATAAAATCACACTTGTTCAAACAGGACTGGAGAGTTTATTCTAGCAGAGCTTCCAAGGATTTCAAAGAGAAAATAGCAATTTTATTTTTTTTTTGGTTAGAGAGGTGGAAAATAAGCTGTGCCTGGTCAGTGATTGCACTTGGTAGGATCCCAGCAGTACCATGCAGCCCATTCTCCTGCTGGTTAGCAGGGCAGGGATGCCATCCATTTTTCACAGTCTCTCAGCCCTCTGCAGCTCACTCTAGTTCTGCCTTTGCTCAGCAATTGCTTTCACTGTATTTTGTTAACATGAACTGGAAGCCAGCAAAGGGCTAAAGCCTATTTCTGGCATGCATAGAGCAGCTGATGAAAAAAGTAACTACTCCATGCTTTTTCATGTATGCCTTTTGCAGGCCAGATGTGAATCATGATGAGAAAGGGAGCAGTTTCGTGTGCTGGGGTGTGGACTAGAGTTACACAGAAAGCAGAATGCCTCAGCCCTTGCTTGGGTGACAGCTCTCACTCATATGCCCATGCTGCTGAACTTCTCCCTGCATCCCTCCTCCCTCTCCATCCCTGCTTCTGCCTCCTGCAAATGTCTCCAATACCTTTTGCCAACATTTCCCAGCAAAACTTCCTGCCCAGTGCTGGAAACATCCAAATGCACAGGGCAAGAATCATCTCTCCTCTGCTTTCAGCTGTGTTGAAGCACATGGTGGCTGCCATCTTCTCCTCCACAGCCTTGCCCAATTCAAATTATTAGGTGACCCAGAGAGGCACTGTAGACTCCCCTAGAAGTATTTTCTAGGTACTACACTCCTATTTTTCCATGATCATAGAGTAGCTGTTGCCACGGGCTGTGAGTGCTTCATCCTGGATGGTGGCTAGCAGGTCAGTCTGTGAGCCCCAACCCACGTCTCCAAATATATTTGTTATTCATAAGCGGTCACTGAGTTGCTTGGACAGATGATTTGCAGATTACAGGTTGTGCACAAGATTTTTTTGTGTCAGCCATTCAGGACTTGTTTTGTGCAATTGGCAATTTAAGTGACAAGGTGTCATTTCTCATCCCGGATTAGGTGGCTGGAGTATTTTAAAGAGAAAAGGCGAGAAGGGCAGGCAGAAAACAATGGCGTTCTGCTGCAAAGACACATTTCCTCTGCAGTTCATCATCAGCTTCCATGGGATTTTTGCAGCACTGACAGCAGTCCAAATACTGTCAAAATGTCAGTAAGGTAATTCCACCCCTCACAGCAAACTGAATCCAGGGTGTTAAAGATTGTGTTAAAAACGTAGATTTCTTTTACCAATCAGCATTCTGTGTGTGTGTGTACATCTGTGTAGGGGCACATGCAGACACACAAACAGGAAAAGAAAATATTAACCCTGTGCAAATACTGTATGCACAAACAGTTTCTAGGCTTTTACTGTGAAAATGGATTATTTTTCAACTCCTCTGCAATGTCTGAAGAAATGTTTAGCGTTACCTGTTACGGTACAGTATTTGTGAAAGCTGCCTTGATTTAGCCCTCTGTGAGCAGCCCAAAACCCTCAGCAGAGAAACACAGAGAGAGAGTTCAATTTTTGTCACCGAGTTGGTGTTCAAAATCAAAAATCATTTAGAGACTGCAATAGTACCTAGTTATTTCTGCTCAAATTCAGGACATTGGGGTGCTCGAGGGAGCCTGGATAATAAAAGTGAAAATGTCTGTTGTCATTTAAAGGTATTACCAACATCAGAAGCCCTGATATAACATCAAACCAGCTATCCTCATGGATATTTCCCAAAAAAGGGTGATGGCATTTTGGGGCAGGGCAGCAATGCACTGTGCCCTCCTCGCAGCTCCATGACTCTTCCCACCAAGGGCTGGGCAGCAGGATTTTGAGGCTATGGGAAAGCAAAGCTTGGTAGCAAGTCCTCCCCCACCAGCACATTTCAGGACTAACAAAAAGTGAGGGTTTGGGTGTGTTTTCTTTTGAGAGTTCCTTTTCACCTCGTTGATGATCTAATGATCACAGTCATTTGACTGAAATAGAAAGAATGTGTTTAAAATAGGGAAAGTGAATGTGTCCACTGGAAAATTTAGATTCTGAAGAGTTATCCAATATATGTGTCACATGGGTGGGAGGATTTCCCCATACAGCTTGCAAGATGATATTGCAGGAAGACTACATATAGGGGTAATATTAAGAAATAGCAATATTTTTAGCAACCTTTTAAGCAACTGAGTAGCTGGAAGTAAGAAGAAAGAATCACTCCCATGTGATTCGTGCTGTAGGATCTGCTTTGTAGGCTAAAGTTTGGGATGCTCTGTGCTACCAGTTGCTATTTCTGCAACATCCTCGAGTGTGACACTATGAATCATTCAGCTCCAGCATGTAGTGCTTTCTAATCAACATGTATTATTGTCACAACTTCCTTAGAAACCCAACTGCAATGGCAAAGTTTTCACAAGAGGATCTTCAGACACGAGACTGTGCCTCAACCTAGAAATTATCCCTGTCCATAAATCTAATAGTGAGGAATTCCTTGACGACAGCTATTTCTCAGCTGGCTGCATGACACTTCAATGATGTTGAGGGGATGCGAGAAAGGCTGTGATTCTACGATTCTATGCCCCTAAGCAACAATAATGGAGAGTTAAACAGCATCAGCTCTTCCACTGTGAGTCCTTTTGCAGTTTTTCAAGGCCTCTTGCTTGGCTATTTTTATTAAAAGAAGTGCAACCTAAATTAACAAACAAATTACTGAGCATTTTGGAAACAGATTTCAAATCTTTATAACTAGCTGATATAGTCAGTTATTTACAAAATACCAAAGCAATGAGATTCTTGCTGTGTTTGTTGAGAAATAGAGGGCCAGGATATTTATGGGATTTATTTTTGCCTTACCAAAAGCATTAGTACTTGATGCCAGTTGCTTGCAGTGCTGCTCCACAGATTCTGTTCTCGCTGTGCAGGGCTGTGAGCAAGAGCTGCAAACTGGGCCATGAAACAGATTCAGCTTTTCGTCTGTTAGACCCATCCCCTGGCGGCATCTAGACCCTGTCTCTGCACCTTCCTGTGCATCCCCTTTGCCAAGCCTCCAGCCAGAAACCCCCATGTAGCAGCAGGGGCTTGGGCTGACTCTGGGTGCCATGGTAGTGAGAACAGGGTGGTGTAGTGGGCAGGGGGAAACCCACTTTGATGGCCATGTGTTTTGCCCATGCAGCAGGATGAAGCCTGCATGTGTCACTTCACCACAGCAGAGCAGCTGCCATATGGTAAATTGATGTGCTGACAGGGAAGGAAGATGAGAGGAGAAGGATCTGTTGGACTCCAGCAGGTACTTTGGCTGCCCCTGCACAAGGTCCATGACATGCTGAGTTACCACTTCAGGTCCTTCTTTGAATATGCAAATATTACATCCTTTGCCTTCAAGTATTGCTCATGTATTTTTCCTAGATGAAAGCCCTGGTAGAGTAGGGATTGTACTGTAAGCACATAAAATGAATGAAACCCTCCTCTTCCACAGCTGGATGCTACAGTGTATGTGGTACCCACCGCTGGGACCTCCAACCAAACCCAGTAATTCGCTGACATAATGGATCGGTTGTGGACACTGACAGCTAGTTAAGCACGGTGTGAAAGCTTCTAATTCCTGCCTTTTGTCATTTTACCTCATCCCTTTGACATTGAGACAGTGTTTGATTGGTAAGATTTGGAAGCCATGAAAATAACACCATGTAGAAAAGTAGTATGAGTTAAGAACCGATAATGTGAGTGGGCTGAGATTTCAAATACCTCTGCAGACCTCAGATGGAGGTAGGAGTTGGGCACTGGGATGTTTGCCCTTATTTTATTTGTTTGTTTAAACTGCTGCAGGTTGTGTAGTTCATTTGCAATTAAAATACCAAAGACCAAGCAGCTCCAGGAACAGTCATGTTCAACTGCAACAGTTAAAGACAAGAATGTTAAAATTTCAGTGAATGTTATTCACAGCCTCTAACTTATCAAAAGAACCATGCTATTTAGAGGTAACTAATGGATAAAATATGAGTAGAGATTAAACTACAAAGGCTAAAAAGGATTATTTAGAGCACTTCCATTATGCGATGTCCTGACATTAATATTTAGACACTCATGAACACTTACATAACTGCAGCTTATTTTTAATGGGCTTCTATCTTGCTTTGTTAACAGGCTGACAAAATGTAACTCAGGACTATAAGCTGTGAGCCCACATGGAGAAGAAAAGCCTGTAATTCACATCATGCTCTGGCTTTTAAGACTTAGGAGATGATGGCGATTGTATGGCAGAATGCAGCTTGCAGGGCAATATCCATTTACATGCCAGCAGAGACCCTCAGGCTATGCAAAGTACTACAAAGTGCATCATAAAAAAAAAAAAAAAAGGAAGAAAAAGAGCAGATTTAGTTGCAACTGAACTGACCTGATGGCAAATTAATTCATAAGGTAAAGGGAAGAAAAGAAGCCCTGGTTCTGTGGGCACAGTGGAGTACCCGCTGACTCGCACAAGTATCCAACTTCATCACTTCAGATTTTCTGTCCTTCCTTTGGTATAAAACCACAGGCAGGGGACAAAGCATCAGATTGGTGTTCCCCAGGCAAATAGAGAGTCAAGCAGAGCCAATGCTAAAAGATAGAAAAGGTTTTGTGTATACTAGGAAATCAAGGTTATTAGTTAATGTTTGTTTTCTCCTCATCCAGCCCAAAGTTAATAATTATGAAGCCTGTTTTGAGAAAGGCAGGGCTAGGGCTTGACCTGTGTTAAGCACAGATGTCACTAGAAATTAGCCAGGACTGTACCTGATGTGCTTCATGAGGAATCAATGTGGATGACAAGCCACAGAGGTACAGCTGCAGCACCTGTGTGGCTTATCTGCCTGTATTTGCATTGCTGCAGCTATTTTCCACTTGGAGGCTCCCATTAGCAGTTCCCTGAGGGAGACCTTGGACACCCTCTGTGTGCTTGGGCTCTGAAGTGCAAAGACAAAGTGCCTGGCCATCCTGGGGTGAGGGCTGACAGTACTCCTGGTCATGGGACACATCATGACCACATGTGCAGCTGGAGGGATATGCCAGCTCCCTCTTGATTAGTCCCCTCTGAGGAGTTGAGTGGAGGTCCCATCTCTTTTCTTGCAACAGTTTATCTATCTGCTCGTTTCCAGTTTCATGGCCACATGCTTTGCCCTTGAGTTTATATGCTTAAAAATATATGTTTATATTCCCAGTCTAGCAAAGGTTGGCTGCATTCAGGGATTATAAACAAGAGAGAGTGAATATAAAAATAAGATGAAGATAGAACAAATGACCGCACTTCATGCACAACCAACATTTTTGCCATCAGTCAGTGCCTATTGTTGCACCATGTTTCCAATCTCTTTCTCAACCAAACCTCCAGCAAAGACTCATGATGAGATGTAGGTCTGGCTTTTAGATCCTCTCTCTGGGGTAGACCTTAGGCATTGCTCCTCTCAATCTCCTCCTGCAGGTCCTCAGAAAACAGAGCAAGAACCTGGTTCAGTACCAGCCTCTCCTTAGCCAAGCCCTGGAGCATGGACTGCTGGGGCAGGCTCTGCAGTACAGACTACCACCTACTGCTCAGCACTTTCTACTCCTCATCCCATTTCACTGGTGTATATAGGCTATTTGCTTTATGTTGGCTTTTCAGTAACTGCTTTAGTCAACATCTTCACCCACTGTGGTTGGTTCCAAGGAGGTCACAGGCATGATTACAAGCTCTATGTGTAACTGCCCAGGTCTGCTTACCACCTAGAACCTACCTGCCAGGCATAGGTGTCCCAAGCCTGGCAGATGCCTGGCTGCATCCTTCCTTTGCCAGAGCCTTTCTTAGGAAAACAGCCCTCTAGAAGGTGTATTGTGGTCCCACAGCTCTGCAAGATCAATAACTGAAATGGTATAGCCCATCTCCATAGGCAAAAGAGGCCTGCTAACAGTGGTAGCGTGCTAAAGATAGAGGATGGCGGCCTCAGGGTCTAGGTAAACTTCAGGGGATTCAGGAAAATCTTGGTGGATTAATGTGGGAGAGAGATGGGCACCTACGCTGTCTGCAGGAGCTGCTGGACAATACGCTTCTCCTGAAGATATACTTGAGATTTTCCTAGGATTACGTCACTTGGGTCATCCTAAACCTTGCTAAGGGTCATTCAGGCAGTCAGCCAAGGGTTTGCTGTTACGAGATGATGTGAGCTGCCAGGCTGCCCCCCTCAGCTCCTGCTGTCAGCAGGTAACACAGGAATTTCCTGAAAGACTGACCTTCCCCTGATCCACCACTGGTACAGAGAAGACCTCGTGCTGATGGCTCTTTCGTGGTGGTAATGCGATAGTGTGGTGATGTAACTACATGGGCCTCAACAGAAAAAGCCTCTTCAGATATGACAGTTATAATTTCTTTCTTCAGTCCTTGCTATAGAGATAAAAGCTACCTCTTCCAGTTTTTTCTGATCATCTTTATTGAGAGAACCTGTGTGTTGAAGGCATTGAAAGAAGCTGGAAGCCCCAGATTTAACCTGTGACAGGCAAAGGAAATCATTCAATGCAGAATGAACGCAATGAGATGTGACATTACAGAACTAAGCTAATGAACTCCCTCCATGATGACACTGGGGAAACCTTGTAGATCCAAGCCATGGTAGAGTGCTGTGGATGGCAGCAATGCTGCCATGGGACTGGGGTTACTGCTGTCCACCCATGGACCAAGAGCCTGAGTCACACCAGAAATACCAATGTTAGGGTGGATGAGGCAAGAAACTCCTGAACTTGCACTGACATCTTGGGCAAATATGGCAAATTATAAGGTATATCATACATACTAGGACTTCTGTTGTTCTAGCAGCAATGTCAGTGGCCTTTTGGTTAGGCTGTGAAAGGCAAGGAAGAGGTTGGCTACAGCCCTGAGCTAGTTGCTGTCTTGTGCAGCAGCTAGTGTTAGCCCTTGTTAAGTAGTTACATCCCAGACTCAGCAGAAGCAGATGTCTGCTGATTCGGTTGCTAAAAGAGGTTTCTAAGTGACACCTCTACAGCCTGACGTATTTTTTTACATATATATATATTTATATACATAAACGAACACTTCAGCTCAGGACAAACTGCAAAATTCGCAGGTAGAGCAGCTGTTAGCCCAAGCGCTTCAACAGAGTTGGAAAGAGAATGTGGCAAGAGATGCTGGGGACTCCACTCACTTTGCAAGGGCTCTTAGAAAGCTGATTTAGTGCTGTTTGTGGAGGCAAGTTTGCTCACTACAAGCTTGATGCTGCCATTAATGGGTAAAACTAAAATTTCTTTCTGATCTACCAATGTCCCAAGAAGCAACATGGGTTAGCTGATGTAGGGAGGTCATACTTGCAACATGGCAATATCCTGTCCTTGCCTGATAAATTTAATTGGGGAATTGTCTAAGCAACACTGTACTAAATTATACCTGTTCCTTTTACTGAATGTTTCTGTTGCTTGGGTAGAGTTAAACAGGAGAATTGTTTAGGTTTTGTAAGGAAACTTTATGAAGAACACCAAAAAAGTTGCTGGAGCTCCTTTCCTGTGGTTTTTAGGGGCTCTTGAAATCTACAGTAAATAATAACGTTTATTAATAATATTTAACATTTACCACATGGTAAATAAGAGCAGTGAGTTAGGCGTGCTGTTCAATAATGTTCTGCTGCTGCTTTGAATTCTTGTAACATAGCGTGCTCCCAGAGCTTTGAAGTAACATCATTTTACAAAAATGCCTGCTAATGCTATGGATAGAGGCTTTGCAGCACAGGCTTGTACCAAATCCGGCAGATGCCAAGGGAAACAACTCTGTATGCTGGCTAGTGTTCTTTAAAATGCCACGACATGGTTGGAACAGGCACCTTTGGTCAGAGTAAAGACTAATTCTGCCCTTTTAGCAGATATTGGACAGTGTCATTCACTTAATTTCTTTTTGTGTCTCCATGTTCATGGTGTAAGGTAGCCCAATAAATATCAGATGACGAATCAATGATTTGTAAATGCTATGTGCTGCAGAGAGACTTCTGTTCATTTCCTGTGTGAAACTGTTTATTTATTTCCTACAGAACCTGTAGGCTGGAAATTCAGGCTTTTAAATTGAACATAATTCTTCCAACACAGCAGGGTAGCCACATATTCCACACAAAACCATCTGCAGTAATAAAAACACAACATAAAACCCAGACCTCACAATGGAAAAGTTGTCTTCATTTTTTAAACCTTATTCTTCATGATAGTGATATTCTTCACTTTCCTCTTGCTTACTGGTATTGTGAGCCCAGATGGGTCTGCCACACTGGTTTAATTTTCCTCTTAGAATATGAAAAGCAAAATTCACTACTTGAGTTGTGCTGTTCTCAACCTGCCAAAGAAGGACTTTTCCATGGTGCAATGGCTTCTGCTTTCTTCTGTCAATTTGAATTTTTCACCTCTATTCCTGATGGACTGGGCATCAAAGGATGGGTATTATTTGGGGGATCCTGCAGAGTAAGAGGTTTCAAGGATATTTGGTTTTAAATATTTCTTTCCTTGATGACTCCTCAGCTCCTGGATCACAGGGCATCATGAGGAACAAGGAAGCCCTGCACAATTCTTGTCCCCACTGTGGACTGCAGAGCAGCCCAAGTGACTGCTCAAAGGTGAGAACCTGCACTGTCCACAGGCAGCCCAAGTGCTTAAAAACTCCCTCCTCCCAAGGTCCAGAACCCAGTAGGGACATCCTCACAGCACCCAGTGTTGACAGGAAGTCAGTCTTCTTTGGGGAATAAAAAGCTTGGGCATGGGTCCATGAACATCCTCTGAATCCAGTTATTTAGGTTTCTGGTAGGCAATTTTGCACTAGATTTCATCAGGGATTTGTCTTCATGCTCTCTGGATTATTTCCTTGGCTTTACCTGCTGGCACCAGGACTGTGGCTAAAGGCAAATTAATTCTCTGATTTGCTTGAAATGAATTAAAAAGTCATTTCAAATACAGTTGAGAAAGGTTTTCCAGGCTCCTGTAAGCAGACATCTTTCAGTGCTAGATGATTCTGGCTCCAGAACCTTTTCTTGATAATACCTTGAAAATAAACACTCAGAATCCCATAAAATCAGTTAAGTAAGACTGAGTGCGTAATTGCTATTCATAATAAATGCTCAATCTAATGAAAGAAATCTAGCACTAGCTCTGTTTTAATTTCCAAAATAGAAAGCCGGATCGAAGAGAATGGAATTACTTTTCTAACAGAGAAATCACAGGAACAGATTTCCTCCTCCTTTGCATAGATATGCAATTCCCTCAGATGAGTGAGGTGTCAATGGGAGGAGAACCTAGCTTACAGATTTGGGTGCAGCCAAACCCAGGCCTGCTGCAGTCAGTTAGACATTGCCATCCACTTCAACATGTAGGCTCTGACTTTTAGATGCACATTTTCCTTTAAAGTAATTGCATGCCAGTTAATTGTGTATGTGTGTATGTGTGTGTATGTGGACCAGATGCACAGATTTGTGGACACCAGAGAATTTCAGTGCTTTCAAAGGATGTGATATAAAATCTGTACACTAAATTTATTTCTTCCCATGCAACTGTGTACAATCATTTCTAATAGGAACTAGACACTTCCTGCATGTCTGTTTTTTAATGGAATCTGCTAAGTTTTATAAGGGCCATATTTAGCTGTACATCCTTTTAACTGTTAACTGTATTATCCTTTTAAGGAGGTCATTAACTGTTCACTAAACACTCTTCCTATAGCAGTTTTACAGTGTATGAACACTGAAATATGGTTCTCTGTGGACTAAATAGCTCTTCTTAGTGAAAGAATCAGTGTGTTTATATGTGACTAGAATAAAAGAGGAGAACCTCTAAAATGCACAATTAGCAAATAATTTCTTCTTGTCTGCCCTCCAACAGCTCCTAACACAAACTTCACACATTTAAATGATTTCCTTTTCTTTACGACTGATCCCAGGACTATTGCTCATGCTGCCCAGAAATTATATTTTCAGCTATATTTTTGTTTCAGCTTAAAGGAGAGAAATGATTTTCACATCCTGACTGGTTCAGCATTTGCAGCTGAAGCTGTTTTCTTCCTTGCGTCATTCTGGACTAGCTCCTACATTACATCTCGCACTGTCTGTTATGTTCTGTTATGCTTTCTGTGTGCAAAGTGGAACCATCAACTTTCAGCCTAAAAGGTCTATTTTAAGATGAAGGGGAAATAAAATGAGGAAGATGGTAAGTGAAGTCTCCATGAAGAAGTTCAGTGCACTTTCTCTTTATGAAAACAAACTGGAGGCTGCCCCTGGCAAATATGAGGTTTCTTTTAATGTTACTGTACACTGAAGACCTTAGTCCTTGAACCTGCCACAGTTCTGCTCTGTGAAGTCTGCATAGAATTTACATGGGAGTTATAAAGTAGAAAGAGATAGCACTGAAATGAGAGTCTGTACTTCCTATGGGATAACAGTATTGTACCCTGCCAAGCTGCAGGTTAGCTTTTTACTGAACTTCTTATGCACTTGAATAATCAAACGTCCAGAAATTAGTGACTGCATCCTTTCTTCACTCACCTGCATCCGCTGCCTTTGCAAAAGTAAAAAAAAATAGCCCCAACAATTCTTTCTTTCCAATGTATGTCTTCTTCCTGTGATTTCTGGTTCTTTGTCCCTCTAACTGAGACTTACGGAAGTCTGTGAGCAGGTGCCCAAACAATTTCAGGCAATCCTGCACCAGGAAAACTTCACTTTCCAATCCAGTAGTCCCTGGAGGTAGGTCAGTGGTAATGGGAATTGTGCACTGGCTCACATAATTCTCCTACTCTGCTATCCACTTCTGTGGGTTTCGCCTCCACGGCAATGGTAGACTGGAGACAAAAATATATGGCAGAAAAATAATTATTCTACCTTACATTTTTGAGAATTTTGATGTTGGGGCTCTTTTCTCCTTTCTGATTCTGTCATGGGGAAAGCAAGGATGGATGGGGTCACAACCCCTCCATTTTGCAGTAGCAAAATGCCCAGGTATGGACACATACATAGGACCCACTATCTCAGCTGGCTGGAAACATGTATTTGAAGAGAAAGAAACAATGAGATGGCCAGGGAGGATGAAACCCTGACAATGTGTGTGCTCAGAACAGGCTGGTAACTGTTCTTGGTAGCAGAGCCTTGGGAAGGTATTTGTGTGCATCTGCATACGGCAGAGGAAATAAGAGAAGCCTGACAACCGCATCATCTGAGACCAGCCCAGCAGCAGTACGTTTTCCATCCAGTTCCAGCAACCATCCCGCCCAGGCACATGGTTTCTCAGCTCATGCTGGGATGCTGGTGGCACCATGACTTCTGCCTGACTTGCAATGGGGAAGTGGGAAGGAGATAATAGGTCTTGTCTTCAGTCTGGCAAATGGACACTTCATGTACTCTCAGGCTTTATGAAGCCAAGGGGCCACACCACATCCTTCTTCCCAAAACTGCAAATCCCAGGAGTCTAATAACTGGGAAAATCCAGAGTAAAACATGGAGAAACTTCTTAGAGAGTTTTCCCTTCATCTGCGTTTTTGGGAGGCATGCCCAAGCTCTCAAGGTTATTAGCTTCACATTTGGCATCCATTTAAAAAATATTTATTTTCTATGTCCACATAAACAGGATCTTTTTTTTTTCCTTCCCTCCCTTCAGAAAGAAAAATATTGGCTGGTATGTGTCTAGGAAGCTAACAGAGAGTGAGAGTGCCTGTAAAGCTGTGTGTGTCCACTCCCCATAAAGTTCTGCCATGTTCAGGTGTTTAGGACTTTGTCCTTTATGAACGAAAACAAGAGAAATTCATTGAATGCAACATGCATCAAAATAGAGCCCCAGAGGAACAATGTAAGAACAATGAAAATAAAATATTTCAATTTTTGTAGAAAATAATGGAAAACCCCCACTTTTCCCCAAACTCTCCAACCTGCTTTTCTAGGAATAGTCAGAGCTCAATGTTGCAAAAATTTCACTTGCTAGCTGAGGACTACATCCCTCAGTGGAGTAAGGTACATGTCAGGATGGCAATGTGTGCAGCAGACACAGTCTGAGTCACTCAGAAGGGCTGTCATCTGCACATTAGGCTTTCGGAGGGATCCCAGAGGCCTTATTCACAGCTTAGACCCCACTGAACAAGGCCCTGAGTAAACTCTTTGAGACATGCACAGCCAATTTACTTTTAAGAGCAGTTATTATTAGACCATAGGAAATAGATGTGGAAGGTACGGTTTTAAGAAGCAGTTTACCTCTATTACACATAGGAATAAATGACTACACAGAGAGTGGGGCAATGGAGAAAACAGTCTTTTTGGTGGAGAACTTTAGTCTAAAAGCCGAAGTCTGGTGTTCGCGGTAAAGGCAGATCCTTGCATTGTGGAGCTGGTAGAAGAACCACTGCGCACTGACTCTTGGCAGATGCAGAGAATCAGTCCGCCTTGCCTATCAGACCAAAGGCTTCTGACAAAACTCCTCAGCAGGGCCCTGGGGAAACTGCTTGGTTACAAGCATGAAAACAAACCAGAACTTTTTGCAACCAAGGAAGGTCGCTGAGAGGCTTTTTCAGTTTGTCCTGGGGCCTGCTGTTCAATAGACTTGTAAATGACCTAGAGCAAGTGGTGGACCACAAGGTGAGAACATTTTCTGCTGATATCAAGTATTCAGGATAGCAAGACACCTTGCATTCTCCAGGGCAGAGTTATAAAGTTCAGCCTGATGCGTAAAACACACGAGAGAAACTCCTTGTGGCAATGCTGGCAAGCTTTAGATGCCAATAGCATGTCTATATGTAAGTCCACTCTAAATAGATTTGTTTCAGTTTATCTTTTAATTAAATTCATAACTGTAAGCTGCAAAACTGAAGCACTTCCTGGGGACTCAGAAAAGCTGTGCCGGATGGAATGACGTTCTTCAGCTTTGAATCAGATCTCACAGCTAGCAAGAAAGTATGATTAAGAAAGACTAAAACATCTGGAAAACAGCTGATGATGATGTCCCCCCAAGGGACATAATCAAAATATCCTGAAAGAATATTTTTGTTGCAGAAGCAAGGCCAGTATTGCACACAGAGAAGTGATTTTTCTTGGGAAAATAGAAAAGTGTCCTTGTCCAAAGGCAGTTTTTTTCTCTCCCCATTAAAATTTAAGGAGAAAAAAATAATAGAAACAGTAATTCCTCCTTTTTCCAACAATGAAAATAAATGCTTACTAATATCTCCATATTTAGACAGGCCAGCATACTTGGGGGATACAGTCACTCATTTGGTATCAAGGGCTCCTTTGTTTGCAAAAGCAAAAATAGCATTTGAACAACCCTCATGGACACTTCTGCCTTCGAGCGTAACGTGGCTGTAATACAAAACTGCAAGTAATTCAAGCCCCCTTTGAAATCAATGTTTAGATCCAGCTCTTTAAAGAGTTGCTGGAGAGGCTGACTTGGGGGGTTTACAGGGTGTTTAGGTGAATGTCAGCCAAGTCCTATGGGGTGCATCCCCAGAGATGCATTTCTAGGCTGTGCGGTGGCTCAGGCGATGGCCAGCAGCCTTTCATCAGGACAGCCCTCATTAGCCTTGCTTCTTAATTGGACAGAGAGATAGCTGCACAACAAAGCTCCTCTCCACGAAGGGAGAGTGACCTGACACTGTTTTCTTTAAGGCCTGGACTCATTTCCTCCCTGGCATAGCCAGAAACTTGCTTTTGTTTGGCGACACAGGGCTCAGCTCTGCCCTCCTCAGCCATGTGTGAGCAGAGCCAGGCGCATCAGTTTCCGGCATAGGATGATGAGCAGAAGTGGTGGATGCTTGAAGGTGACCTGGGGCAGCCTCTTGGCTGGCCCTCTTCCATCCTGACAGAGCCATGCCTTTTCCCACCCACTCTGTGCCTTGTCTTTTCCCTGTAGGGTCTAGACATCCCTTCCATGATGCTCAGTCAATCCACCTTTTGTATCATTTAGACACCTGTATTATCATCAAATACCGTGATATATCAGGGGAGAAACAACACTCTGGGAGCAAAGTCTGCTCAAATTTCCTTAAAGATCTGCTTTGCAAAAGTGAAAATCTGATAGTGATGAGCTGTAGTAAATCCTCACATCAGGAACAGCACTGGACACCTTAAGAATCAAAAGAATGAAAGCCCTATATTTAAAAAGGAAGCAGAGAGGAAAACGATCTAGATAATCCCCAGACTATTTCCCAAACACCCATAAAATCCAGTTCTGGAAGGCTCCGTGCTATTTAAAATACGTTTCATGGGGAAAGGTATTTACAAGCATGAAGGTACCTGGAAAATAGACTAAAATGGTAGACATAGAGATTTTTCTTTAATAAGAAACTGATCACATGGATGATGGGAATTTTACGGATCATGGATCTCATCCATCTGAACTTCAGTGAACCAACTGATGGGAGGACACAAGAGAAATTATGTGTTGAAATGGGGAAGAGGGGATCTCAGTAAGAAGTCTCAATGAGAAAGAAAAAGATATACATAATAGGAAAGTATGAATGGTGAATGGTGACTAAGAGATTAGACTGAGAACAGAAAACACAGAAGTGGCTTAAAAAAGTCTGGTTGTGATGCAGAGCCCCCAAATATTGCCAGGTTGGAATGAGATATTGGATAGGGAGAATGAGGTGACTTTTCTAAAGGCACAAGTAACAGGACTTAAAGAAGTGGAATGAAAAGTAAGAATTCAGGATTTCAGTGATAACAAATGAGGATTCCTGCAATAAGCCAGTAATTAAAAGAAAAGAGGAATAGCGATATGTAGGTGCCACAGTTATTGTCAGGCTGTAAATCACCAATGCAATGTGACAATGCAGTAAGTAGTGAGACATTTCCACTGGAAATGGGAATTTTTGAAACTGTTTTTCAGGATGCTGATAAGAGGTAACCCAGAGGTGTGTGTTCAGTTCTGCCTACCAGCAGTCAGAAGGGATCAACTAAGACTGGAAAAAGTGCAAGAACGGAGCAGGAGGCCATGTCTAACTTGTCCAAACCAGGAGGACTTTAGTGTCTTAGTGCATGTGTCAGGCTCGTCCTGACCTGTAGCGAGGAAGGAGCAGGCAGCGTGCATCCCTCCAGTCCCCACTGTAGATTTCAGAGAAGCGAAACCTAGGAGCATGGTCAGGAGAGATGAGGCACAGCTGGGCAGCTCCCTGACCTGGGTAATGAAGGGAAATGCCACTTCAAAAGCTTCCTGAAGAGTGTTTCCACCCTGCTGGCTTTTGCGCTGCCCCACATGGGGCTGGCTCCTTCAGCCTACCAAAGCAAGGCCTGGGCAACTGCTGTCTCTAAGTCCTTTTCTAGCCATCTAGAACATACAGGCATTGGATCAGCTTCCTAGTCTGGGCAGTGGGGACAAGAAAAGCTGATGAGTTTCAAGATGGAGTTTGATCCATTTAGTAAAGAACACTAATGAGTTGTTGGACCACTTCTCTGTAACGTGGGAGCCCCAGGTTCCTAGGAAGCTATAGACTCTGTGTTTTACCATCTGTACTGTATTAGCTGTGCTCCCAGAGGACCCTTGGCAGCATCAAACAGACAATTCCTGGAGTATCGTGCAGAGCTGCAGAAACTGGCCAGTTCTGTTTTCAGATACTAACCTTTAAAGATGGTGTTCAGTCAACCTTTGCCCACTCTGTGGCAGCAAAAGGTTACCTCTTAATCCTGAACGCATTGCCTAGTTCTGTTTTATTTCTAGGGTATTTTTCTCCACTTCTTTTACATTTCCAAGGAAAAAAACAGTGAATCAAATGGCTTTAAAACAACATT
Source organism: Psittacus erithacus (assembly GCA_009867235.2). Taxonomy (NCBI): domain Eukaryota; kingdom Metazoa; phylum Chordata; class Aves; order Psittaciformes; family Psittacidae; genus Psittacus; species Psittacus erithacus. The sequence goes on along the minus strand of WYDI02029425.1, from coordinate 40,185 downwards.
TTTTCAGCATGATATTTTTCCAATATGTCTCATGGGCAGCAGTTTATATTACCTGTCTCTTGTGCCTGCCTCCCTGGTATTCGTTTTTCCCTCATGGCAGTATTAAGTTAATACAATTCTGCCACTACCTGCAGCATTTCCAAAGTGAGTCAAGTCACTTTGGTGGCATCTCAGAAGCAGGCATGCTTAGCTGCACTGATTTCTGGCACATGACAAATACCGCATTCCGATTTGCCAGCAGCAATTATCTCTGCAGTGTGAAGTTAGCCTCCATAACAAGGTAAGGGAAGTGAGAAAATGCCAAGGAAAAAGGAGAGCTGAAATCCAAAATTTTGGGTAGTCAGAACCGTCTGAGATCCCATGCTGTGAAGGTTGGGAAAGATATCTATTAGTAGGGCTTCATGAGTCAATGCTTCGGTCCCTCTTTATGTCCTCGTGCAACTGTGCTTAAGTCAGGCTATTTGGAGTCCGCGTGGCTCCAGCTATTTGGAGTTTTAGGATTTTTGCCCAAGTTTCAAACAGTTACCAGAATGCAGTGGAAAATGTGATCATAAGGAGTCCAAACTTGGTAGCTTTCCTATTTAGTTAATAAGCCTGTTTATTTAGACTTAGCAATTTCCTGTGGTCTACAGCGTATTTCCAGAGAGGAAACTCAAGTGCTGCTCTACAACTGCTGTCTGTAAGTACCACCGCAGCAAGACAATACACAAGCCACTTTCATTTATTTCACAATTCGGAAGTAATCACCCTCCTTTGCAGTCATGTGCCTTTTACTCAAAGCTCTCTGTGTCCTCCCCCTCAACACAAAGCCACTTTCGGTTGCTAAATTAACACTTCCCAGATACTGATCTCCTGCCAGAGAAGCGGGTAACACCACTGACTCAATGTCACCTGCACATGCTGCTCCCTCCAGCCAACACCTTGCCAGAAGTCAAAACTGGCCCAGCACAGAGTCCATTCCCCAGCACACCACACATGACTCCTAATGACCTGTTTTGCCTCCAGCTCCTTAGCACTGCACTCACACCTTCTTATTCTACATAGAGGTACCCAAAAGAAAAACTGACTCAGCCTGTACAGCCACGCTGGGTGTAGAACTGATGGCTTCTTAATTTCCAACCATGAGTTAAATTCTCATCTGGCATTACAGTGGCATTTACTGAAAACAGTAACAAACTCTCAAAACCGTGTAGCATCCTGTTGCTGTCCAAAACCTATCCACTTATGAGAACATCGTCACTTAAACCTACAAAATAAATAGAAAAAGAAAATTAAGTGGGGTACTTTATGATGGTTGCCAGCTCCAGACAACTCACGCTTTGCCATCAGACCCTCTCAGAGTTCGTCTTTATAACATCAATTAAATCAGTTGTCAGTAATCTGGCTAAGGATAGCACTTGGGGCCAAGTTAAAACAAAGGGAAGAAAATCACAGCAAATAAGAAAAGTCAATCCAAGATAAGATGCATAACAGCAAATAGTAAGGAACCTGACTCCTCTTTTCAACACCATTAATGGTGATTAAACTTCTACGTGATCATTACAAGTGGGTGTGTGTTAGATGTATCAAACAGTTGTAATACAAGCTCTCGCAGAAGATTTCAGCTGTTAACGAGGGACTGGTGAGAGTAACCCAAAATGTTGTGCTGTCTTCTTGTGCTGCGGGCCCTGCACAAGCCCACACCCTCCAAAACGGTGGGTGGTTTGGTGTGGGTAAGTCTGGGAAGGGATCTGGAAATCATGCTTACAAAGATGGTATTTAAGGGACAGAAATTCTAACCAGCAAATCTGTGGTTGGATTTTATCGTAACACGTGTATTTATTGTTTACCCAGAAAATCGACTAATTAATAGTTCTTCTTGTAGCCACAGCAACTAAAAGGATTTGTACTGCCCAGGGTATGCAGAGTTATACTGAAGCCAAGCTACAGCTTGCATTTCTAGCCAAGGCTCTTTGCTGAGTCCCTTGCCAATGGGGGGTTTGGAGTGAAACAATCTTCCTGTCCTTCCTTTGGAAAGACTATCTCATTAGCCCTCAAAATCCTATACCTTCTCTTCTTTTCTCTCTTGTTTCCACACCATCTCTGCACATGCTACTGCTAAGACTGGTGGTCCCTTGCCCATGGCAGCCAGTGCTGATGGGGGACCTATGGGAGTGAGTGGAGCAGTCCCCAGCTGATGGTGAAAATATTGCTTGGGTCCAAGGACCTGAGGCCAGCCCCAGCCTTACCCACACCATTATAAACCAGCAAAAGGCCTCTTTCATGTTCATCAGCAATGCAGTAGGAGCAGTTTAGGTACCTAGAAAAGCTCAGTGGGCTGGTAGGAATGGCGTCCAGCCCAAAGGTCCCACCTCCATCCATCCCAGCACTGCAGGCTGTGTGTGCTTTCCTGTGGTGGTTGGCATGGCTTGGAGCTCGGGATAAGCAAGCATAGATAGTGGCCTAGAAATTGGAGAAATATTGACAGATGGATGGACTTTAATTTGTGTGGGCAAACTTGTAGGTCTCTGTATTCAGAGTGACTGTGTACAGCTCCCACTTTTCCAGTTAGTGCAAGGTCATTTCATTGGAAAGTGCTTGTTTTCTCACATGCGTTTTTGGGGGGTTTTCTTTGAAGCATGGGCTGGGCATGATTTTCAACTGGCTTTTAAGGGTTCTCCAAAGGGAGCTCCACGTGTGGAGAGCCTAAAGGCTGCTGAGCTGCACTGTATGGATGCTGTTTTATACACATGTGATGCTAGCAATGTTATCCCACCACACACAACAGAGCAGGCTGTCTTTCATTTGCACTTCCAAGCCATCATGGCATTTAATTTCTGCTTTTAGCCAAGGAAGCAACTGGAATAGTTTCTCCCAGGCTCAGCCAGTGGGCCTGGAAGCTGGGCTACAAAGCTAAACCTAAAGCTTCATCCAGTGCAGAAGTCCAACCAAAAGGAAAGTGACTTTAGAAGAAACTGATACTATTGCTGCCTCCTTTTTCTCCCAGGCTAAAGACTTGTGCTTAAGTTAACTCTACAGTGCTAACTGGCTTTTTGATACAACAGAGTTGGCAGGGGCAGGAAAAGCTGCCAGAAATTGTTTCCCCTCTTTTTTTTTTTATCAAAAGAACGCTGGAGGAAGCTAGTTCACAAACAAGAAACAATCTCCAATTAAAGTTGGAAACCCATCCAGTCACAGTTTCACACTGATTTCCGGAGCAGTCACACATAAAAATATGAGTGTAAAATGCTGCAAAGAATCTGGTTCTGGAAAACTTCATCTAATATATGTCATGAAAAGTATGTTTATATGAGGAATGATAAATATATACATATTTATATACACATAAGATTTTCAGGGCAGTATTAATGACCAGAATGTTAAAAGATGGCCTACTTTATCCATTTTATGCAACAGAAAAACTAACCAGTGATTTCTACCAGCTTCCTCACATTTAGGTCCGAACTCACCTCCTCTCTGTTTGTCTCCCAACACCTTGAGAGTCATTACTTGAGAAAGAAGGCATGAAGCAAAACCCAGCTTGTAAGACATTAGCACATCTTGGCTCCCGAAGAGAAACTACAATGACAATTAGATTTGGCCATTGACAATGGAGCAGCTAATCACTGAAGCTAAAATCAGATTACTCAAAATGAAAGTCTGTTGCCTCGCTGCAGCTGAGTTTCCGATGTTCTCATTGTAAGTGTACCGCGAGGAATTGCAATCCCGTTATCCAAACAAGGACCAAAAACCCAAATCAAATGCCAAACAGATTAAACAGTGACTTCCCATGTCCCTTCCACCACATGTGCTTGTCTTGCTGCTGAGCCCCAAACCGGACACTGCTCCTCTTTGGATACATCCTGCTGGATGCTGCCTTCAGCTCTCCACCAGCAGGATCTGAGTCAATTCACAGCACCCAACCCCCAGCCCCAGTTTAAAAGACAATGTGGATGTAAACTGAAAAGTCTGGATGTTTTGTTCGGTTGGTCTCTCAAGCTTTTCCACTCTTTGCTTTCACACATTGGTTGTGGGACTGCACTCGAATTCAACAGCAAATTTTATCCTCAGCTGGACACACAAGCCGTGGTCAGAGGTGGTGCAATATTATGTTGGCAAATATTTGGGCTCCTTGGTATTTTTGTAAATTTACTAATATTCAGCTGAAGTTTGCAGAAGGGTTTAACTGAAAGGTCAATGAAAGAATATCTGCATATTGTAAATATAATAATCGGGGAAGATGTAATTTGTTTAAATTTAGGAAAAAGCCAAAGTAAACTCTTTGAAGAAATGGCTCATATATTTGAGGCTAGCTGTGGGGTAATAAAAACCGAAATTATGGAGATAGAACCTATTGTGGTATAGAAACTTAACCTTAACATATTGATTGAGGCACTTCTTGCCCCTGAATTAATATTCACCTATGAGTGAGTATTTGTTTAGGGAAAGTTAAATAGAAAGGTCATGCATAAATATAAAGGCTGAGATGAAATAGCCATCTGGACTACATTAGACCAAAATGCATAACTGAAGCAAAGACAGCATACATCCTTTGATCCAGTCACGCACAACTGAAATGAAAGTAAATGGGCAATTCCTCTTATCTAATCATCGGAGAAGAGTTTGCAGCACATATGAGTGAGAAGGACTGCGGGAAGGCTGCAGCTGAGACCACCTCTGTGGCAAAAGGACCCCAAGTATGCCAGACACAAGCATCCACATATTAGGTGCTATGTCAAGGCCAGGACTTCAGCATAAACCATAGCTGGGCTTATGTTTAAACTGCCGAAACCATGTGTCCAGCCTCAGCATCTCTGCCATTTCCATGAGATTAACAGCAAAGACATAAGGCAGGGCAAGACTGAGCTTGGCTTTTTGTGCAGCTGGAAGAGCTGGGGTGGCTTCATGATGCCCTGTTGCACCATGGCCGGGACATCCACACAGCCAAACAGGGAAACACTGGTCCCTTTTAACCCAGATTGATCTTTTGAGTCATGGCACAGAGAGTGATACGCATTATCATGCCGCTGCCTTGAAATGTCCTCCATTTGATTAAAGGTGAAGACATAGGGATGGCAGAATTGAGGTCTCCTGAAGAGCTTTGTAACCTACTGTTGAAATCCCAGCTAAAATGTTGAATGAGCTGAAAACTAATCCGAAACTGTCTTCAGTAAGCTCTGCTTTCCTGAGCACTGCTCCTCCTCACCCAGGCAATATGCTGCCTAACACCAAATCAAAGCCTGGAACAGGTAGCTCTGCCTCCTGGCCCCTTGGTCAAAGATGTACTGTTGGTCAGGTCTGCAAATAGCCCTGGTCCTAGACCAAGAGCGTTGTGACAGCAGAAATCTAGGGAGTAAGCCAAGGAACATCAGAAACTTTTCACTGATGTGGATGACTTGGCTCACACTATGTTACGAGCCTAGGTAGACCACCAAGCTTTCCTAATAGAGCTGTACCAGTATCAGGAGAGCTTCCCTGGTTGAATAAGGGTACCGCTGGAGAGGCACCCTCAGATCAGACTTCTCCTCCAGTTTTCCAGCTGAGTCCCTCATGTCCGTGCTGCTTTTGAAAATGGTGTCTTAGCACTGAGACAAGAACTAAAGGTGCTCTGCTGCAACAGAAGCTCAAGGGTTGACAGGCTGAAGTCTGATACAATGCTAATACAAAATCCTCAACATCCCTTGACCATCCCATCTCAAATAGGGCTTGTCAAACTAGTAGGTGTGATTCTACCAGTGTGGTGAGGTCCCCGTGCTAAGGGACAATAACATTTGGAGGTATGGGTGGGCTGCTGAATGAGTCCGAGGGCTTTGGAATCAGGGCATAGCATGGGACCAGAAGGCAGAGGCAGTGCTCATGGCCAAGCAGGAATAAGCTGCCTGTTGATCTGGTGATGGGCAGCACACGGCAGTGCTTGGGAAAGCAGAGCTTACTGAAAGCAGCTTCTCATTATTTTAATTCTTGTTCAGGAGCTGGCTGGGATTTCAACAACTGGTTCAACCACAGAGGACCAAGCTGTCTCCTGGCACAGCCCTGTCTGGAGGGGGGGGAGAAGAAATTCTGTTGAATCCAAGGAAATAATTTTTCAAGATCGCGCTGACAACTGCCAGCTTCTTGAACAGCTTTTCCATTTCCCCTGTGCTCCTCAGTTCTGTGCATGTGGTTTAGTCCTGTGTTTACCATGACGGGTTTGGGAACAGGCAGAATGTAAACTCAGCTCTTCTGTGCCGAGGGCAAGAGGCTGGATAATAACCTCAAAACAGCTCCGTGGCCAACAGTGGAATATTATCTATTAATTTTTCTTCATCATTTTCCCAGCTTAAAGAGCAAGGGAAATGATTTGCAAATGTCCATACACACACACACACACACACACATATATGTGCACTTTCTGACATTGCAACATGAAGTATTCACGCAGAGAGCTTCCCAAGCTCAAGCAGAATTTTCTTAGCACCGCTTGCCTGACTGACATTATGTAGCCATTTCATAGTTTTTACAGGATGGAGATGCTAATTCCAGAAAAAGTGGGTGCCGGATCCACCAATGTTGAGAGAGTGGGAAGCTTTTAAAAATTAAATTTTCAAGTCTTTGAAAAATCCTTCATTGAGTGACTTCCAGTCTGAGACAGACCTGTTTCAACTAGCTCTGTCATCAGTGGCAAAGCTGGCTGGGCAACTGAGAGATGGGTCTGATATGCCTGTTTTAATGCCACCAAAAACTGTGCAATGAGTCCTGTGACACACTGGTCATGATGGGTGCTTTTTGGTGACAAACTTCAGCAGAGTGAAGGTGGGTGCTTCCTTCCAGTTTGTTAACAAAGGCTGCATGCCAGGCTGCTACATCCTGAGCAAAGACACAGTGATACAGGGAGGGCAGCTGAAAAAATAGCTTTGGATAACAGCTCTGAGTCCTGACAGCTCCCTTATTTAAATCAAATATCCAAGCTGGAAAATTACTTGAAACAAAGTTTCTGCCACTGGCTGTATCCACCACTCTCCTGTCCACCCTCTCATTGGAGGATGTCTTCCCTTTGCGCTCAACAGTTTGGAAGAATATATATATGATATTATAATAGAATAGAATTATATATATATTTTTTTTTTCCGCATTTACATTACACCATATTAAATGAGTAAAACTTGAACAAGTTGTCTGAGGAAAAAAGGATACCCCATGTCCCAGGCACTCACTCTGTCCCACACAGCCTGACCACCCTCCTGCACTGTCCATCTGCCAAGCAAAATTCAACATCTTACAGACAAATGGCAAGGGGAAAGGTTCTGCATGAGACATTGTGAATTTTCAGAGCAAATTCCATATTCATATTTGTCAGGAACAAAAGTACAGTTTACAGCCACGTGTGGCTGAATATAAATTAGTTTGTACAGCTGAGTTAACCTTTATCCCTGCTGGAGAGGAAGAGATTTAGCTTAAATGGGAAACCCCAGGTCAGATTTCTCCAGCTGTAGCCCCACACACTCCTGCACTGGCCCTTTTGGTCACACCACTGCAACCTGCCACCAGCCACCTCTGCAATGGACAGACCTGTAAAGAAAACACCGGACTCCAGGACCAGGGGAAAGGAATTGAGTTCAGGACTTTTTATACCGCATTGTTCTCCAGACCTGAATCCAAGCCCACCTGCATTTGCAAGTTACCAGGAAAGCTCTCTGTGCTCTTACTTACCCAGGCTTCATCACTGGGCCATGAAATGGAAAAATATTGGCTGAAATTCAGGTCAGGGTGACCTGTCTGAAGCGGAAAGGGTGAGGTCAGAGGGTGAGCCAGATCTTTGCAATGATAAACAAACACAATTGCTATGTTTTGTCCCACTTCCAAGTCAGTCTCTCAAGGTCTGGATTTTCTTATGTGGCAATGTGGCGCCAAATTCCCGCTTTGTCCTGGATGTTCACATAGACATTACTGATGGAGCAGTTTTGGCTGCTCCTAGCTGTGTTTGCCCAGCTCTTGCAGCATCATTATCCACCCCTGGAGGTAACTGGTGCTGTGCTTGGTGGATACAAGACCCTCTTTCTTCCCTGTACGTTTGGAGAATAGCTCATGTCTGGTTTGGAGCCCCCTGGTAGGATTTCCTACTGCTGACGTGGTGTTGCAAGAAAGATTAGGGGATAGAAAAGAGGGGGAATGCCATGTGTCTGGGATTTATCCCCTTTCCAACCCTGTGCATGTTGCCCGAGTTGAGTTTCAAGGCTCCATACATGTGCCTGGCTGCCAGCTGAGAGCGGGAGTGACAGCTGGGGTGTGACATCACACAGTGCTGGTGGTGTACAACCCCCATGGCAGCATAGAAAGAGCAGGTCCCATGCTCTCCTGGCATTGCTGGCTCCTGTCAGGCCACCTCAGGAAGGCAGAGGCTGCTCTACAAGGGAAAATGCATTTATGTGGCAATAGGCTGGGGAGCTGATGTAGCCATCCCTGTTGAGCTGGTAGCTTTGATGTTGATGGAGATACTGAGCTGTGGTATCAGTCAAGTGTTACTGGGGCCAGAGGCCAGCTTCACATTAAGCAACACCCCCCCCCCCAGTGAGAAACTGGGGTTTAAGGGTCAAGTACCCAGATTGCTTCCAGGATAATCAATTTTTGATTTCATTTTTTGAATCAAACCTAGTAAATTGTGGGTGCAAATAGGTAACCTGAGTAACTTGGCCTTAGATTCACTTGAATGGATAGATGGATCCACCTTTGGTAAAACTCCCCCAACATTTGCTCACATCTCATTCCATCTTGATAACAGCTGGAAAGGCTGAAGCAGGCTGTGATGGAGCAGCTTCTCGTGATCTTTAGTCTATCCAAGGCCACTTGGACATCAGCTCATTGCTTAAAACATTTGCAGCTCCTGAAGGGAAGATGGAACCCTGAGCTCAGCAGGGGAGCTGAAAGGCAGCTGTTTAATCCTTGATCCCTAAGGAAGAAAGTAAATGCAGGAAGGCAAGAAAATGTTTTCCACGGGAGAAAAGGGCAAAAAAAATTCAGCTTGTACACATGATTTTTATATTGAGATGCACTTGTCAGGAGCCATGAAACCAATGCTTCACTAAGAAAGCAGAAGCCATGAAGGGCTCATTTGCTGACAGGCTCACTCTCCTGTGGCTGTTGAACTTAAGGCCTACAGGGAAGAACAATCATTTACACTGTGCAATAAACCACCGGCCTTTATCATAGCCTGCCACGGGAATACAGATGCTTACAGAGCTGGAGGTGTAGCTCCAATCAGCAGGCAAGGCTGGAAAGGTGGGAAAACTTCCCCAGGGGAGCTGAAAGCAAAACAACTCCCCAGTCTTCAAAGGCAGCTCAGCAAGAGGAACAGATTCCACAAGCTGATTTCTGTAGGCACTGCTTATCATTTCAAGTGCTGGAGGTTTCACACTTTAAAGTCTCACTTCCTCTACAGTGCTCACACACCATTGGTATAATAATATTTCCCCTTCCTCCACGGTGTTATTCATTATCTTCCAGCCTCCCTTATGTCTTATCCAGATCATAAACGCTAACAGTTTGTGGGCTCTTCTGCACAGTCACTCATTCACATGTAACATCCAAACAATACATAACTGCAAATCATTCCTGAGGTTTGTTTTCCCAGTGCTGTCAGGATCTTTTAAGACAGTTTATAAAAGCCAAGTGAAATGAATGGACCTGACCCATGACAGCCATGCCTATAGCTCATGGCGAGGGAGCTGTTAACTGCAGCCTGCATCTGCTGTTCTCTCCTCTCCCCTTCCATCGCTTGGGTCTTTGTCTGTCCGTCCTGCCATGGTTTGTCAACCCGCATCCTCTGGCTATCAAGCAGCCAGCTGGCTGTCAGAGGTGGCATGTAAAACCAGGCAAAAATCCTGCTCTTCCCCTTCACAAGCATCGCCGCACATGTGCACAAACAAAATGGGACCAAACACACTCAGTGAACCCTCATAATTTAAGGCTGTTTTATGTTTGGGGGTGCAGGCAGTAGCCCTGCTACATTCCTGCATTTCAAAATGCCCATGTGGTCTGGGCATGTACACCTCTGCCTCTTTTTAAGTCATCCTTCCTCTAAGGAAATTTGGAAACCTACTGCTTTGTATGTTACGTGGAGAGACAAGCAGAGCAGACTAGGTCCTCTGTGGAAGAAAAACAACACAAGAAACATAGAAATGTTCAGAATGAGTCGACCCAGCCTATTAGGAACTATAGTTCTGACAAATTGCAGGCATTTGCAGATGACATAACAAAGAGGACCTGAAATGGCCTATATTAGCACATATGTGGGCTAAGTCAATTTTCTTTTCTCTATTTTCCTACCTTTGCTCCCTGACTATCCCTAACATTACCTTATGCAACAACAAAATGCTTTCTAAATAAGGCTCTGAGCCCAAAGACCCCACAGTAGGTAAATTAGCTGCAGTAAACAAGCAAGCAGCTAACTGGAGCTAATTATGTATCTGCCAGCAGCCTTACTTTTAAGCACTTTACAGGTGAACATTTTAATTACTTAATGTGCTCTATTGTTCTCCATTTAGATATGAGAAAAATAACATTGATCCGATCCTTTTTTATTTTTACGCACTGGAGTTGGAAGGCAAGTGGCTTTGTGAAGGGATTATGTGTGCACTAATCCTCCTTAGCTATGATAAAGTTCTCCGCTTTCCTAGAGATTGTTTAACCCTCTTCTAACAGCTGCAGCTAGCTCTTGTAGAAAGAAGCTGGGCAAGATGAAATACCGCTTGGGAAAGCTGAGAGAAGAAAGCAGAGTTTCGTCTCTCATCTTTTCCCATGCTAATATTGCTTACCATACCAGTAGGACAACAGCTTCAAATTTAGCAGGTCATGTAAGAAAGCAAAGGAATGACATGTTTGTTCCAGCACAGATCCCTTCATTTTCTTTTTGTTGCTGTAACAGTCTGAGTATCAGCAGCATTCTGAAAGTACACCATTGGGAAGAGGGACGACAAGTAATTCCCATCCCATCAGATGGAAATCATCCATTGCTGGAGTACAGTATTTCTGCATTTGGAAAACAGCATCGCACTGTGAGGACCAACAGGGAAAAAAGATGGATGCCTCAAACCAGGGGAGAATAGGGGACAAGAGGTTGGACTCATCCCTTGTAATTAAGGTGCTTCCAGGAGGTGCTGCAATGAGGGGCTGGTGCCTGTTGCCAGCAGTGGAGGCTCCTTCAGAGGTCACCTGAGGCTGCAGGGGGTGATTAAACCATCTACAACCTCCCTTGCTCTTTGAAGGTGCCTACTGAATATTATTGACTGGTGAGGAATCCTGCAGAGACTTTGCACCTAATTTAGGTTTTTTCATCAACTGTCTCAAGTGGAGATGAATCCAGGTGTCCTGACCTGCTGTGGGAAGGGGCCAGGCTGACCACTGCATGAGGGAGAGTGATATGGATGCTGAGGGAGAGGGGCAAAAAGTAATTGTGAGTGGAGCAGAATAGAGGCTGAACCACTGTCACCAGGAAACCTCTGTCACTCGGTAATGGCTAACATCTTGTGGGATCACATTAGCTGGAAGGATAGAGATGAGCCAAGAAACCAGCTCAGAAACAAAAGCTGCATTTTGGTTTTTTTCTTTTCACTTTAAAATAGTTGGCATCCTCCTGTCGAGTTCAAGGAGTAATTAGTCCTTGATGAAAGATCTCTGACATGCCAAGGCAGAAGAGCATGGCTGATGGAAGAAAATACCAGAGCCTGGACAGGTTCAAAACCAGTATTGAAACAGCAGAAATTGAAACCTTTTAGCCTGGTACAAAGTCACTCGAGTCATCCTCTCCTTTACTCTTGCTGTAACAAAACAGGGAAAACAGCGGAACACAAAGGAGATCACCCAGAATTTTTGATAAATGCAAAACCAAAACCATGAGGGCCTTGAGGTCCTGGTATTAGTGACAAGACTGCGCCAAATCACCCACTTCTACAAGTTACAGTTTCCTCACGTTGGTGCCAGAAGGCAATGCATGCCTGGGCACACAAACACATGACAAACAGGTTTCTCTGCAACAACATGGAGTCGTTGATCAAAAAAACCCATGAAAATTCAAATTGATGTGGTGGCCAAACTACTACTTTACCCCAGCTTTGGGCTCTGCAGACATCAAGGTCTGCAGAGAGGAAACTGATGCTTCAATGCTTTGTGTTCCAAGTGATTTATAGCATGTACTTCCAAGTCAGCAGCTGCTTGGAAATACCATGATTATTTTGCACGAAGTCATGGCCCGTGCCAGTTTTAACAGCCAACGGCACATAAGAGGTATTCACAGCCATCTCTATAACCAAGCTAATGAGAAATCAGCTGCTGGGAGAGATGCAGAAGAATAGGGCTACCAGGCAATGACAGCAGCTTTTCTCAGAAAGGTCCTCTGGAAACTTGTTAGGGGTCAAAGCAAGAAGCAAGTGAGGATCATTGTGGAGGCCCACAGTAAGGACAATCTTGTAGCAAACTGAGAGACAAAACTGATTCAGGCCCACGAAAAAATGGACACACCCAAGGGAAGGAAGGTGTCTGAAATAATACCACACACCAATTCAGATGTGGAGCATTTCAATAAAGAGTGTGGCTCAGCAGGGAGGATGGGTACAGCACCTGCATGTGCCCAAAAACCAGCAAGGAGCCCATGAAAACAAAACAGTTTGACAAAATATTTATAATAGTTCCAGCAGCTATTTTTTCATGTACGTGGGAGAACAGCCTTCCAAAAGATTAAAATTTCCCTTTGAAATCAGTTCTGATTCAAACACAGGAAGAGAACTCCACTCCCAGCCTCTTGCTGCTGTCTCTTCTGTGGCCCTAGTTCAACCAGGACTGCTGGTCTTGATGAACTTGAAGAAGGCAAAATGGCCTGCCTGTTTCAACCCTTGGGAAAACAAACATGTTGGACTACAGGTGCTAACAAGAAAAGCAGCATGCTGCTAGACTGATTCAGAACCACGGTGTCCCAGCATACCATGGAGATGCAAAGATCTACTTTGCCCTACATGTGTTGACTTAACTTTAGCGAATCCTAATTTTAAACCAACAGCGAAGGTACTGGTCAAGAAAGCTCACTGGAAAAGGTGAGTAGTCAAAGTAAGCTAGTAAAATAAAATGAAGACCAGAATATGTGAATGGAGGGGAGTTATCACCTCACTCTTGTTCCCTCCTTGTGTAACACAGTATGTTTTCATTTTTAGGGATTAAGAGATGCAGGTAACATTCTTGGATTTCCTACAGAAGCCCTTTTTTAGCAAGTCCCACGATACTTTTCTGGTTACAGCATGGGAAACAAAGGTCTGGGATCCTACTCTTCTCTTTGTCTTCAGCTTCCTGAGGAAATGTAAACAAGTCACCCTTTGTCCACATTTGTAATCTTTTAACATGAATTTACTGGCCATCCCCCATCAAGTTTGCAATGTCTTATGCATTGTTTCAAAGAAATTCCTTCAACATGGAAGCGGTGCAAGAAGCAAACTATACAGCATGAAAGATCATTACTGGTAATCACGTTACCATCCCTGTAGGAGAGGCACTAGGACTGAATGAATGGTATGTACTGCAGAACCTGAAGTCAACAAGTGGAACACTTCACCCAGAAAGATATTTTGGGATGTTTAGAGAACATGTCACCAGGAAATTGCAATTCAGCTCTCTCTGGCTTCTCCACCCTAACCTCTGTCCTGCTATTCCAAATGAATTTTAAATGTGGGTAAACAGAATACACAGATCCGGACTTGGGATCCAAATATAGCAAAGTCAGCAAATGGGTAGAAATCTGAATACTTAAAAGGTTGTTAGCATCATTCTGCATCACCTACAGCTCTCACAGCACATACATTGGGGGGAAAAAAACCGCAACTGTCTTTGCTAATTTAATAAAAGGTCTTGGTTTTCTTCCAGACAACTTATCTGATTAATGGAAATATGTGTCCTTTAATGGTATTTTTGACTGCATTCTTTTTCCTTTCCATTAAGTACTAAAGTCAGGCTACCATAAAACTAATAGAGGTTTCTACTAGTGGCACAGAACCCAATTGAGAAGAGCAAGGAAGCTGTGCTTCCTCCTGCAAGAAATGAGGGCTGCGATTTCTTCTTCAGCTGTCCATATACAAGTTAAATGAGACTTTTTCCTATGCTAATAAAAATATCTAAGTGTTAGAAGATAGAATTCATAGTAACTGGTACAAGCCCGCTGCCCTGTTGAGGTTTGTAATGAACAGGATTTTCCAAATCTTTAGACTAAATGCTCAGTGGCTCTTAATAGAAAAATAGGAATTCTTTGCAGATGGTATGAAGTTCTGAATGCTTGCTCAAACATGCTGAGCCATTCCAAACTCACATAAATACATGAAACAATAATAACCTGCTCATGGTGGCTTCTCTTTCTCAAGCAGGATGGCAGGGATGCAGGACAGGCTAATCTGAGCAAGCAAATAACTTCACAGCTTTATCGCTAGAGCCAGAAACTTATGCGAGTCAGGAGCACTGGAGACTGTGGCCTGGTCCCACTGAGTTCCTGGGAGCAAAAAGCAAACAACCTTTCCAAACAGCTGTCACCTCATCCCACCCCTGTGCCCTACACAAAGGGAAGTGGGAACAGAAAGCAAGCCAGAAGAACCCTGCCCAGAGGTTCAGCCCAAAGATCCTGTGGAGAGAGCAGAGCTCCTTTCAAATGGAGAAGGTACATAGACAACAAATTGGTAGGTCTGTGTGTTCGGTAGAAACCGAAATAGAAGTCTCTCACTCTTGTTCTCCAAAGACTAGAGCTATCATTCAATGTTTTAATTAAAAGCCTCCTCAAAGCCACTCATTTGATTTTATTTTGCTTTGGTTGTTCTGCAGCAAGTTTGACAAGACTGGCACTTTGCAGGCCTGTGTACAGAGCACATGTAATTAAAGTCAACAGGAGTTATGAACTCTTTAAAACTGAGCCAGAGTGGCTAAAGCCAGCAGCCCAAAATTAGAGGCAACATTTTCAAACCCAGGTCATGTTCCCTGTGTGTTTGTGTTAGAGCATCACCTAGGGGCTGCAACTGAGATTAGTACTGAATTGTCCCTGACATTATAGGGGTACATACAGACTTGGATTCTTCCATGGCAGACATAGTCACAAAGACAACACTCAACCAACAAGCCCTAAGCATTTTGATGAGAAAGCTCATCTGGTAGATTTATATGTATATATGCATATACACAAGTAACTTGCGCATTTTTTTAAGTAAGAACCACTGAAATACTGAACTGGAAGGCATAGCCTTTGTAGAACACACTTTGGATCATGGCCATAGGAATGCTACTGCTATAAATTCGCCTCCTCTAAAAAACATTAAATAAGCCATCCAGTTATTCCATGATCATCTGCAAACTGAGATCCATGAAAATTAAACCCACGTGTATGCTTAGTGTAGTCTGGCACTCACACAGTTGCTGATTATAGGAATTCAATGTTTACAATTCACATTCTTTCCCACACTTTCTTTTTTCTGAATTGAAGTAAAAAGTCATTTGGTCTTACCATAATATAATTTAGACTGTTGAGGGCAGGACTGCTCCTTTGTGAAAGAAGCAAAGTCCAAGCATGAGAGACCAATTCCAGACTTTAACCAAGAGATGATGGAAACACAAGATACAGTCCAAATTAAAGACATAGGAAGAGCTGGAAATAAAAAAGTGATCCTCAACATTTCCAAAGCCCTTTGAGATAACTGTGACTTGGACTAATCTTTAGAATATGAAGGAACTTATGAATTTTGCTAAGCAGCTGTCCAGAGTGAACAGGGAGTGAAAAACACACTATGGAAGACTCATGCAAGATCTGTTCTTCATGATGTTCTGGAGGTGCATAGCAAACTGTACATTGCCAAATGCAATAGAATGTCTGGAATCCTCCAGAAAACAGAAAAAAACCCAAGTACTTCTGCCAGATCTGACTGGGTTCTAGAGCCATCCTGGTGGTTTATACATACAACTCTCATGTACAGGAAGGTTATTGGTGGATTGGTGTCATGATATAAATCAGTATTCAAAAAGAGAACAAAGAAAAGCCCTTCTCAGCAAGGCAGAAAGTCCCAGTATTCAAGGCCTGTACAGAGAAGGAACTGAGGAAGAAAGAGAAAGCCATGCTTCTCTACACAGTAGACATCAGGCTAGTGCCAACAGCAGAGGAGCAATCAACAGCTCACAATAGGTTCTGGATATAAAACACTGGAAACTGCTGTTGTGGAAACTGTGGCAGCAGTAGAAGCCAAAGCAAAGTGTTTCTGATACTCAATGACACCTTTACACTGACACAAGTTTACTTGCCAATAGCCAGTCTTGCAGTTCTTCTAGAGGAAGTCTCATTTCTTCTACAAGAAAGTCTATCATGAGACCATCTTGCAACTCTGCTCTCCCATCCAACAGGAAAACCAAGAAAGAATAATGAAGACAAGATTTATCCTGTATACTAGAGAAACTTCAGAAGGCATAATGTAACTGCTTGTATGATCAGATCTGCTGCTCCAAAATAATAAATTACAGCAAAATCTTAGTGTGCACTGTAGGTTGTTCAGGAACTGCTGAACTGTCAGCATGAAATTACATAGAATAAAATGTAATAGCTTCTAAAGGCAGTATATAATCATTTCCTATGCCTTGCAGGTACAGACAAACACACACACTAGTCACATGGGTTGATTTACTGAGTTATTGCAAAATACAATACTTTGCAATCAATACAGAGCAAGTCTGTTCAAAAACTATTAAATACACGGTAACATCTGCGTCCTCTTGTGATAGCAAAGTAAAAAATATCAAAGTTTTAACAGCTGGAGCATCAAATTATGATCTTCACAGAAGAGTAACAAAAGCACTGGATGAAATCACACTCCAAATATTAATTTGATGTGGTTTATGATCTATGCAGCAACTTTAATACTGGAATCCAGTATTCAAACCTAGCTCTAGTTCACTGTATACCTGCATTTTTAAATTTTCCATTTTTATTTAATTCACTATTTAAAGTTCCTGTCACTACCTCTGCTTATACCACACTGCCCTGAATTAGCCTCCCCTTCAATGACTGACATCATTGATGGCCAGCCTCTGGAGGGCCAATTCAGATCTCTCCATAACAGCCGGGGAGATCACTAGAGGATACAGAAAGGGAAGAACACCAGAAGAAGGAAAGTAGGAATGCGAGGCTGTGACAGAACAAGTAATTAAAAACACGACAGTGCATCCATGACTGTTACAAAACACAGTTCACGCAGCAGAACTCATACATGGATGCTTGTTGCTAAGTGATTTGTCATTGTAGGTGTTACACACATATAGAGTTCAGCAATAGCGCAGTACATGATAAAATTGAGATCACTAATTTTACAGCAGTGATCAAAAGCACCTTTCCAACGACTGGCAGTGCAAAGCTCACATCCAAAATGATGGGGCTGAAACCACAGTTGTCAGTCAGTGGAGGACTTGTGAGAACACATGAGAATTCCAGCAAGAACTGCTGAAAGAGGACACAAAGGGCCATTTTCCAAGCAGCAGTTGAATAGTTTACTTAAGTTTCCTCTCTCCCAGGCCATCTCTCTTTTAAAGTAGCAAAAAACCCCAAACCAATGCAAAAAAAAAAAAAAAAATCCAAACCAAAAAACCCAACCAAACATAAAAAAATAAAGTAAAAAGATTTCATGGGAAATATTTTTAAAGGTGTTGTCAAACAACATTTCTTCAAGGCCAAGCTGTTGTAACAGTATATAGAAGTCAGCTTCCAACAAGATGACACTTCACATTTGCCTTTCCAATATTTTTAGGGTGCAGTTTGGCAGCGTGAGCACCAGGTTTGCATTTACAAAATGTGTGCTTGTCTCCTCAGGCAAGTAGATAATGTACTTCAGTATGTGCTTACACATGTAAGCTTTGTATACATAGTTGGTGTGTATAACCTTGGAAGTACAAAACAGGCTTTCACCTTTGAAAACCACGGTATTTAAGGTACCTAAACCACTAGATTTCCAATCTCTTGCTTTGGTATTGAATCAATAGAAAATTCACAATGCCATTCTTCAGTCTTACACAGACTGAGTTATTAACCAAGAAAACTAAAAAGTAACAAGTCTCAGTATGCAAAGGAATCTACAAATACATTCATCAATATGCAGTACATTACAAACAAGGAATTGCTATAGAATGCATGAAAACCAAGCAGCTGTAGGAAACCTCCAAAGTCTTCCTAACATATCGGCTCATGTAACAGATGTTTAATGTCACTGTAGCAACGATGATATAGCAGCTTCTACTATGTTACTTCCTAAGTTGTATACTTTATGCCTGATTGGAAAGGAGGCGGGAAACAAAGGGCCTCTGAGGGGTTCAGCAGCAACGTTTAAGTGCATTGAAAACACTGATAACCTGTGGCACACAGGAATTAATGGATTACACAGGATACTTTTTTGTATTTACAGTATCATACACTTGCATAAAGTCTCTGCTGTTTTGGTTTTTTTAGTACTTAGCCTGTGGCAAATCACAATAATATTACGCAAAGAAAAAGGCAATCCTATTTTCTTATGAAGACTAAGTGACTAATGGGTATTACTTATCTTTGCTTAAGCTATCTACCCCTCTGAACCCCACAAATCCCAGAATCTAATCGGCACAAAAACCTTTTGATAACTTAATACAGGAACTGATGGCTCTTGATTGTTAACTTCAACTTATCATTAAGCTCCTTGCCGGAGAATTATTCACTTCGCTACATGTCATAGTTAAGACATTAAAAAATAATAGTGAGAAAAAACAAACAAACAAACAAACAACAAAAACCAAAACAAACCCCTCCCCAAAAAACTACACACAAAAAGCCCTGCAAGAAAGACTGACTTTGCTGCTGGGTTTCTGACTGCATGATAGGAAATACCAAAGCAATGGGGTATATCACAGTAGTATCATGCTGCCTCTCAGACACCAAAGGCTATAGCAAGCCTTCACAAATAATGATGCTTACAGAAGCAGCAAGCAACTCAGCTTCAGCAAAAAACTGCCTTATCACCAGGCTCAGTAAGACATCAGAGCCTTCAAAGCAGTTTCTGATATCAGTCTAAAGACACGGGGATTTCTGGTTCCAGTTAAGGCAAAGGCAAGTTGAGGGGAATGGGAAGGAACATTGTACCTAATGTGGCAAAAATGATGTAAAGTAAAGGTGGAAAAAACAACTAAATGACATGACATTTGTCTCTGAGGGCAGGAGGCATGGCCCTCTACTCTGCAACATGTGTTATACAAGTATTTTAAAACCTTAAAAGAAACCAAATGTGTAACAATCAAACAGAAGGATAATGGAGAACGAAAGAATTGCGTTCAAAGATTTCACATCCTTTACAAGAAACCTGGACCCATTCCTTCACTGGTAAAATCTCGTCATCAGGTCTAAAGAGCCTTTACATAAAAGCAAGCAGACAGAGAGAAGTATGGAAATTTTAAATACTTACTAACTGTTGTATAGAAAAGTTTAGTTGTGAGACTGAGAAAGAAGGGCAGAGTTGCTTTTAGCCAAAGGATTGCATACTCTTCTAGAAAATAACAAAGAGCTAGTAAACCAAAAGAAATCAAATCAACTATGCCAACTGACTATCAGTTTACTAACCTTAAAGTCCTCAACTAAGATATTAAAAATGCACTTGCAACACCTGAACACAAAACAGGGTACACCCGCTATGACAAAATTACTTTCCTTTCCAGCACACTCTTCATTAGCTTTTGGTGCCACATGCTGAAGGAAATAGATTTAAATCAGTGAATGGCAAGTGTCAGCAGGCAATGATCACCACTACACTGGTGGTTCCATCCTGATCATCCTTTTTCCCCAACATGTCTTTTCTTTAATCCTTAAATTTAAAAATCAATCTTCGGTTTGGAAATTCAGAGCCATGTCTGATTTTCTTTGTCACTTCTAGTGACACGGTAGGGTATCTTCAGAAACCATTCTTACTTCTTGCCAATTCCATTTGTTACTTTTGATTTGGAGTGGCGATTCCTCCTTCTAGACGAATGGCTTTCACTATTGACTGAATGTTTTGGTGGACTATTGTCAGCACCTGCTGAAAGAGAAACATTATTTTTTTTACTATATATTTTACGTTGTGGAGCTGCTGTCCAACAGACAGTAAGGCTATTTAAATCTACAGTGTTTACAAGTACAGATTTCAAGCTAATGCAAACTGGTTGATACTCACACTCCATCTAGTGGCCTATTTTTTTTTTTATAAAAAGCAATTCTTAAGACTTCTGTAAAATTCTTCCTCCAAAATAAAAATAAAAGTGGAAGTTTGCTATAGCAGGATATAGTGTTGAAACATCCTCCATGTTAAATGACATCAATAATTAAGCCTCCATATTTTTATTACTGGCAGGTACTACTATCAGAAATCAAAAACTATGGAAGCGAGGTCACAGATTCTTGTAAGACTACATTTCTTGTTTTCAGTCTTTCATATGACAGACCATAGAATTGTAGAATGGTTTGGGTTGGAAGGGACCTTCAAGATCATCTGCTTCCAACCCCCTTGCCATGGACAGAGATTCCTTCCATTAGACCAGGTTGCACAAAATCCCATCCAACCTGGTCTTAAACACTGCCAGGGATGGGGCAGCCACAGCTTCTCTGGGCACCCTGTGCCAATGTCTCACCACCCTCATAGTAAAGAACTTCTTCCTAATGTGTAATCTAAATCTATTCTCTTTCAGTTTAAAACTATTCCCCCTTGCCCTACCATTACACGCCCATATAAAAACTCCTCTCCAGATTTTTTGTAGGCCTCTTTAGTATTGGAAAACTGTTATAAGGTCTCCCCTAATCTTTCTCTTCTCCAGGCTGAACAAGCTCAACTCTCCTATTTGACTCTGAGAAAGCAGAGGGAGACAATGGGGACTGAAACAAGAATTCAGGAGGAAAATGAAAGAGGCTGAAGTTTGTAATTAATGAAGTAACAGAAAATCATAGAAAGATTTACTTGGCCCAAGTTCTCTGGCATACATAAGTGCATAAGTGGGGGGGGGGGGAGAGGAAATCAACTTCAAGCAATTTTCCTCCAAAGTACAAAAATCCACAAATTTACTACACGAGAATAACTATCAGCATCCAGAAAAAGCATGTATGAAATAGAAAGCAGCTCTGCTGTAGGTGCTTTTCAAGCCTATGATAAATAAGAAATTGTTTTCAATGATACAAACACATGAAACATAAACTCTGAGAAATAACTTCCAGGTGGGAATCCTGATAATTGCTCAATAAGTAAGACCACACTACAGAGTTAATGAAGGAGGCAGGTAACTTATCTTTCCTATACTAGAGGTCAATTAAGTCAGAGAAGTAGGCTGCTTTTGCTGTTTGTGACCATCAGCACTACATTGACTAGGCAAGGGTCAGTTAAGAACACAAGCTCCAGGGCACATTCTTGACTGTTTCTTAACAAGCAGGAACAAAAGCACAATTCGTATTCATGTTTCAAATCAAATATACAATGTTCAGAGTAAAAAAACTGCCCACAACAGTTATGAAATGCATAATAACCTAACAAGAATGGCTGGGAATAACAGCAGAAAAATTCAGCTGCTTCATTAAAAAATAAATACATTTCTAAGAGTTAGAAGAGCAAAAGCTGCAAAGCTGATAGATCTGTATAGCTCCTGCAGGGATGTTTAAATAGGTCCAGTTGTCCGCAAGGTAAGTTTCTCAAGCCTCATTTCCTAGTGTTGAGTCTTAATGCTACCACTTCGAGAATATAGGAGCAAAAGTGCCAGTACCTTTACTGAATTTAGAATGAAGCCAGGAAGCATCTGGACTGTATGGGCTGTCTTCACTTTCTGATAAGGTCTGCAAAAACAAGGACACACATCATCAGGGTGCTGATGGCTCCTGTGATCAGCACTTCTCCTGTTTGCAATTAGACTTGTAAACTTAGATGGTGACAGAAGTACTCACAAAACATTCAGCCAGTACTTAGGACTTTTTGCTTTCCAGTTAAAAGGTACAACATAGATGATACAATAAGAACTCACCACCTGTCATGTGATTTCTTATGCAACCAAGTATTCTTAATATTCCCCTAGCATTTCACCTGTACAATGGGAACATTAGTTAACCATTCACCCCTGAAAGCTTTGCTAAAATTACAGCCTCATTTTGAGTAACTAAGAGGACAGCATTCTTTAGAAACCACAGTGTAATTTGGGATCTACCCAAGGCCCTCTGTATTCAGTGTTCTTTCTATTGACTTCAGCTAGACTCTAGGCCATTGTCCTGGGTTCAGCAGTAGCAGACATTTTTTCTCCTTCTTAGTAGCTGGTGCAGCGCTGCTTTTTTGACTTTCAGCCTGCAAACAGCGTTGATAACACCGATGTTTTTAGCTACTACTCAAATGTTTAGTCTGACCAAGGACTTTCTGAGTCTCATGCTCTGACAGGGAGGAGGGGAAGCCGGAAGGAAGCAGAGACAGGACACCTGATCCAAACTAGCCAAAGAGGTATTTCATACCATTCATGTCATGCTCAGATCCCACATTTTCAATACACCATCACTCTTATACATCCACACAGAG
>WYDI02029425.1:0-17544 GCA_009867235.2 Psittacus erithacus | reverse complement strand
AGGTATTTCATACCATTCATGTCATGCTCAGATCCCACATTTTCAATACACCATCACTCTTATACATCCACACAGAGACAGAGACAGAGGCAGAGGCAGAGGCAGAGGCAGAGGCAGAGGCAGAGGCAGAGGCAGAGGCAGAGACACAGACAGAGACACAGACAGAGACACAGACAGAGACACAGACAGAGACACAGACACAGACACAGACAGAGACACAGACACAGACACAGACACAGACACAGACACAGACACAGACACAGACACAGACACAGACACAGACACAGACAGAGAGACTATTTTTTAGTGCATGGACCAATCCCTATAAAGCTGCCGATGCCATTTGGTCCATGATGTTGGGGAAGGGAGGAAGGGGAGGAGAAAGCGAGTGGGCTGCGTGGTTTTGATTTACAGCAGCCATCCTGCCCTCACTCTCATTTCTACTAGTTCTGGTAAAGAATTCTAATATCTATGAGCTCAGCAGTATTAACTCTGGCATAAAACAAAACTGGGCTTTTTAATAAAGTACCTTTTCTCGGAGGCCATAGTACTCTGCATACCAAACCATGCCATATAAACACAGGAAAGTTGTAAACGCCTAAACAAGAAGAAGAAAAAATAATCTGTAAAACTTTTTTCCAAATTTATTGCTGGTTCAAGGTGTCAGAGTCCCTGGAGATTCTACATTCAGAGACTCACGCTCTTTCTCTCTGCACCTTTTGTCTGCATGAGTAAGACTCGTGTTTCAACTACAATGTACACATTCTGCCACCACAGAGTGTGAAGACCAATTCTCAGCAGAAGCATGAGAATACATATACATCACCCACACACATGCATTATGGTTCTTGTTTTCACCGTGTACAGTCATCATACAAAGGTACTTGTATATATATTATCAGGAACAACCAGTGTATGACAAAAACAAATCTCCTTCAGGCTGGGTTACATGTTTGGCTTTGTGGTGCTCTGATCTTGGGAAGCAATTCAATACTTTTCTGAAGTTTCAGGAATAAAATTGTCATGATAAATAAGAGAACAATACAATCTGACTCCCTATCACCTATTCAAACTTTTCCCAACTAGAAGGCAGTACTTATCCATCAGCCTATTATAAATGCCTTATTTTTCACTGATGATTAAAAATGTGTTTGGCATCAGAGTTACAAGTCTGGCAAGACAGACATCCATTTACTGCTATAAAATGGGCATTTCATGCTGTATTTGCAGTAATCACACTAAAGTACAGAAAGTTGCAGGCTGAGTGAGAATGATTTGCCCAATAAAACGGGGTTCTTTATGTCATTGTAAGACTTCAGTGTGAAACAACATGCATTACTTATTAATGTTATTCATTAACTCCTGTTCCTTTCCAGTAGACACTACAGCAAGTACCACCAAAGTCAGCTTCATTCAAACTCACATTTTACCTCATAAAGCACCCTAAAACTAGTATTTGTTTAATCATTCAACACTGTTAAAATGACTATATTCTGCTATATCAAGAAATAAGAAAAGTTATTCTAGTCCCTTCAAAGTGTGTTCTAAACAATCTAGCGTTTGCTTTTTCTAGTACATGCACAGAGCTCTTTACCAGCAATCTCCCCACAATGACCCCCTGATGCAATGTTCTAGAGAGGAAACTCTTTAGATGCTTTCAATGCTTTTGCCATGCTTTATGTTTCACATGAGAAATCTCACTTACCACACAGAGAAGCCAAAACACAACATACAGTATTTGTGTTTTGGAAAAAAGATCCTGTCCAAACTTTATGCACACAATAGCTTCAAGGAAAGCAATAACCCTGTGGGTAAATGAAAGACAAAGGAGGGGGTAATGTGGTTACAAACACTGAGGATTTAACTCACATGTTCACAACCCAGACCCCAGACAGTCAACAATAAACAAGCACTACTCTCTAGCAAGCACTCCAACACCACCATTAACTGAAATTCTTTGGGAGATTTATTTTTCTTTCTATAATTTTCATAAGCATGAACAGCATACAAAAAGTGATCAACTGGCAGTTCACAATTCCATGAGCCTCTGTTTGTCCAGGGAACAAACAGGAGTGTGAGCCAACAGCAAAGATTTCTATTTATACCTACCACTGTGCTTCAGCCCTCAGCAGACATAAATTTCTCTTACATGCTGAACAATCAACAGATTCCCTGTTGGGAGAACTAGAACTGTGCTTTCAGTATTTCACTACTGGATGTAAATTTACTACAATTCTAAATAGGCTACTTGGCTTACTTCAGATGGATTTTGGTGAGAAAATTAACATGAAAAAGTACTTCAAATTCCCTGAGAATCCACACATTTGCTCTGGTTTATGTGTAAACTCAGGATCCACACTACAGTAGAGGTTTTCAGGAAAAATCTGAGAGGAAATATTGCAGTATTTACTTTCCTCTTTGGCATTATAAGAATAAAAATTAGTATTTCTAGCTCTCTCCCTGTTACCAGATGTGTGCACCTTTTCAGCTATGGAGGCTAGTCCACCACTTCTTACAATAGGTTATGAACCTATCACCTGCTACATTTAATTTGTATAGGTCCTGGACAAAAAATTACATATTTTTAACGAATACAAGTGTAGAAACTTGACTAGTGCAGCAAAAGTGTAGAAAACTGACTCTTCTCAAGCTGAAGGAAATCACGAACTATTAAGTCTTGTAAAAGTTTAATACTTGTTCAATAATATCTTCAAGGCTGCACATATGAACACATGCATGAAAAGTACTTCTCAAACATGTGTAGGCACACTTAACATCAGGTCAAGTGCTCCAGTCACCCAAACGCAACACCACAGGACACATTCTCTAACAGCACTCTCCATGACCAGAGAGTTGTCAAAAATGGCTCTCCTGATTGGCAGTCAGGACCTAGCTCCTTCCATGAAAGAGGGAGGAAAGATGTGTGCATGACTTAACCACTGGTTTTGTAGAGATGGTCCTGATGAAAGTAATAAGTGATGGCTTTCTTTGTATCATTTGATGCGACTTACAGCACAATGAGTGGGGCCAAAATTAAGAATCATGGAATTAATGCCTTATTGACCAATACTGCAAGTACATGAGGTGCATATTAGTAAAAACTTGAGAGCAGTGTTGGTGACTCTACTGGGTCACTAATTATTTTTCTTTCTTGGCTTTATATTATTCTTACTGATCAAGCTGCAGATTAGAAAATAGTTAAACTGAACTCCAGCAGTGGTAACAAAGATCACCACCAGGAAACAAACATATGATGGTATGATATACTGGAAGGTGTAAAACAATAGGCTACTTTCAACAAGGACTCAAAAAACGATACAGCTGTTTGTGCTGCATTTATACATTCTTTCCATTGTTCTTGTCAAGAATGCTTGGGTTAAGCACATTGTACAACAGGACAGCTCTTACAGTTAAAGAAGTGGTAAATCAAAAGACAGAAGAATGCTAACAATGGAAGATATTAGTGTCCTACTGAAGGGTAATGAGAATACTTCATAGAATTAAAGACACTAAGTGTTTACTCAGTCAAAATGGCCTTATAGCATCCTAACAGATACTCCTTTTTGAAAGGCTTCACCTTAATGAAAATGGTGGTTTCTAGCAGAGTTGTTGCACTGGCCCTGCTCATGCCTTGTATCACTGACTGTCCGTCCATTGAGAGTGCTGCTACAGTATATGTCAAGTCACAGAGCACAGTGTCATACTAATGCAAGACACCAATTTTAATTATTCCCATGGTTAGGCTGTTACAAATTCAGTTTGTGCCTTTAGAAGTGTCTTAATCAACACAGCTATGAATATTCTATATAATTGCTTTTAATTGCTTCAGAAATTATATTCTGGGTAGTTAAATTTCTGGAAAATCACTACTTCTCCAACAGACAACAGGAACTCCTGGTGTTACTCTGTTTTTTCTGCAGATTAAAGAAATAAGCAGTATCAAGGATAATACTCCATGCACATTTCCTGCAGTTAGATGTGACTATAGATGAATATTCTGTTGAAGTTCTCGTTATGAGATTATACAGAAATATTTCAGCATCTGTGACATTAATGTGTTCAGCGAGAGCTTTGAACCAAGGATACGGGTTTCTGTAATACTTAAGTTTTTAGAGCCAGAAAGTAAACATTCAACATTATATTTCCCTTTGGTTTCCAAAGCAATATGTTTATACTCTTTCTGTTGGACGAAACAGAAATGCATCTTTCTTAATGCAGAACTTAAAAATTCTTCCCCCAGGATTAAGATTTTGTTTACAATATATCTTCTATAAAACTCTAAAATTACCATCTATAGTTGAGAAAATTTCCTTTTTCACATAAACATCTCAATTCCTAAATTGTTTACAGATTTCAGTAACATGCCTACTCAAATATGGTTCTCCAAAATATTAATACAGTTGATCTGCAACTACTAAGACGTTTTTGCACAAACAGAGCAAGGTTATTTGATTCTAATTGTAAATTAAGTAGTAATATTAACTATGCAATTAATTAGTTGCCTTCAGTACTAAAAGCATGATCCATACCAAACCCAGAAAGACAGGTTACTCTGCCATAATCACTTAAAAAGTCCTTTTTAAGGAGTGTGTATCTTATTCTCTTTAGGAATCATAATGCATGTTTTGAGGAGGGGGATCCTTCTTAAGTAAGGAGTTTTAGGCTTACAGAAACTACTATCAGCTCCTACTCAGCACCAGTAAAACTAGACAAGAACGGAGTTACCACCTTTGGTATGTAAATGGATGTTACAGTCGTGAGTTTAATACAGTAAGGAAGGTGGTAAGTTAGTGAAAGAGGCTGAATATTTAAGCCCAGTCAAACCCAAGAAGACATGTGTCACCTTGGCCAGGGTACACTGAAGCAAGAGTAGAAACCCCTTCAACTACACTGCAGCATGCTCTGCCCTGATCTCAACTGAATGTTAAGAAAGAGATATTCTTTATCATGGTGTAGTGCACATGGAAACAAGCTTTCCAGCCCAGCACTATTCCTAAAAACTTTGTAACATTGCAAAGACTAAGAGTAAAAGTAAGGTAAGTTTGCCCAGAGCACTGTTTCTAAACTAGATCTAAGTATTTAATGGCTCATTGAAATGCTAATCCAATCTAAACCGATAATAGATTCTTCCATTAAACATGAAAATGGTTTAGACAATTCTAGAAATAAAACATACACTAAGCTTGACAAAGAGAATGAAATGGCTGGTTTTATTTAGAATAACTGCCATCAGAAGTTGGCTTCTTGAATAGTTTCTTAAAATACATATTTCTTTTTCTTTAAGATGCAATTTAGGATCTTGCATGTTTTCTCTTTTGTAAGCTTCCAAGCCCGAAATCAAAAAGGACACTACTACACTGCTTTATTTACAAGAACCTTTTACAATGTTGCAATAGCATATGCTTCAGGTTTCCAAAACAGTTTTAGACAAGCCATCTGGAGAAGGAAGTTCTCACCAGAAGCAATCATGCAAACTCTTCATTTAAAGGTCTCCTCCAAGAGATATGTTGAAAGACATTGTAGGTAACCATTGTTCATAGTATTATTCCTTTCCCTTTTTGAGAATAGAATAGAAATAGATGATAACTATGGCTTGTTTCACTGTCTCCTGTTGTGATTCCACTAACAGTGGCAATGCCCACCTTGATAGCCAGGTAAACACTGCTCTGATGACAGGCAAGTGGTAGAAGCAAAAGCTTTATCCTTCTCACCTGACTGAGAATATGGGCAGCAAAGCCAATGCTACTTTGAAAGAGCCTAGCTTTATCCAGCAGTTTTTAGTTCTTCCTTCTGTTCTTCTCCTTACTCATTCCATCATTTCCCATGTTATACCTCCAAATCCAGAATTTTCCTTTCCTCTGAACTTGTGAAAAGAAAAAAAAAAAAATAAAGAAAATCTCTCCATACTGTTCCTTTATACTAAAAACACCACAAGACAAGCACTGGCTTCATGCAAAGCCTGTTCCTGTGCTGGACTCACACTGAACACTAGCCCAAGTGCTTTAAGAATGCAGCTAGAACACTTACCCGAACACCCAGCACTGAGTTCCCACCCTCTTGCATTGTGTATCTGTGAGGTATGCATAGTATTGCCTGAGAAGGGAAACGAGAAAGTTCTTCAGTGAAGTTGAAAGTCCCCAGAGGATTTACATTTGGAAAACAAGTTTATGTTGCAAATGTATCTATACTGAAAATGAAGTGCTGATGGTTAAAATCACATGCACTCATGCTGGATGTTTACCAGATGGCTTCAGCTCTAGTAGAACCTATTATTGCACAGATGAAAGAGCTTGAAACAACAGAGAAAATTCTGAGACCAAGGACTGGGAAAGCACCCAAACTAGTAGGCTAACAAAGCTACATATTTGCCTCCTGCCTCTCCACTGAATCTCCAATTCTTCTGGGCAAAGTGCAACACCTTTGGAAGAGTTAAGAGAATTCCCCACTTCCTCCACAGTCTTTAACTTATTAACAATTGCATTTTCTTGAGAGTTGCGAGTTTGAATCTTGACAGAAACTGAATACAGCTATTCCATGCCCTAGGTGAGTGCTCCAACCACTTGCATGTTTTCCTCTCCATAACAGAAAAGAATTTCTCACTAATTTGAAATCAATCTGCAGACCATTCTGCTCTGCTCTTTATGCTCCTGAATTTTAGGATCTTAGAGGGGGGAATTCCAAAGAAGGGAAACCAAAGTTGTTCTTCTCAGTCTCTGATTTCCAATGACAGATAAGAAAGAAAAATATTATTAATCCAACAATAAAGAGATTGTTTAAGAATAGACTTCAACAGGATGGCAAGCTGACCATATAGGTGCCTTAAGGATGTTTAAAGTGATTTAATTAACAGTGTGAAATCATTGCACATAACTTTATTAAGCCTAACATTAACAGCTGTTTTTTGGGAATAAACCAATGCATGGTTGCCATTTAACTGTCAGAAGTAACATCACTTTACTCATGAAAGGTAAATTCCCTGCCTCTAACTTCAGCACTGTGTGCATTCTATCTACCTCCAGCTATGTCATAGGACAAAAAAAGACAACTCTGCTAACCATGTGAAATACTGTGCATGACTAAAAGCAGGTTAATGCTTTTTTAAAACTATTAACACTGCATACATACTGTTCCGTTACTCGGAATATGGTAATGTTCTATCTTTTCACATAACATGCCAATATTTCCAGTAGACAAACAGAAAAAGGAACTCAGAAGAACCAACAACTCTTATTTTAACTCATCTACATTTTTGTGAGCGCCTGATTCACCAGCTTGGATATTTTCACCTGCAGACCTCAAGAATAACCTATGCAGCTAACTCACAAAACAGGGAGATGCTATACAAACAGAAAATGGAACAGGATGGTTCTGCATCCCTATGGAAACACGTTTATACACATTATACCTTATTAATTTACTTGTCAGAAAATACACTTTACTGAAAAGCAATGACTGGTTTGCTTTTTTGTGGTAGCAAAAGCATAGATTTCTTGAAATGTGCTGTACTTATCCACAAACTATACGCAGTTCTTGGGCACCTAGAAGTCAGGCAACTTTAAACTGAAGAACAAACAACATGGCAATAAAATTACCTTACAGTGGGTGCTGTAATGATTCCTATGAAGAGAATTCTCCCCCAGCTTAAAGGGTGGCTTGCTTGGAATACAAAGATATGTTTCAGAAAGAATGTGTTCAACTCAGTCAGCTAGGGAAAAAAAAAAAGTTAGCCAATAGCATTGAAGTTATGTGCAGATATTAATGTGGAAACTAAAACCAGGAGGAAAACTATTTATGCTCTGCTATAGCCCTGCTCATTAGATCAACGATTCCTGCTCTACAACAAGCAAGGAATACACCAGTAAAACAATGAATCTTCCACTAGGCACCTTTGTGAAAGTACTCACTCTCTTTCCAGAAACTCATTAAGGGACCAGATACTAATTCACACTGCAGAGGTCTTCTGCTAACTTTCATATCTTAAATCAGGGTAAATAACTGAGGCAAATCTGGTAGAGAAGAGAGTATTAAATGAAAAACAAAAAACCCCAAAACAAAAAAAACCCCAAAAACCACAAAAAACCCCAGCAAAACCCCAAAACAAAAACACCACCACAACAAAAAAAAAAAAAATGTGTATCAAACACTTCCAATTCTCCTTTTAAAAACTAAATTCAGCAAACTAAAAAGACATTTTAGTGAAGACTGCTAGCATTCGCACGACCAAAACAATTGAGACACATTATAGTCGTACTAGAACAAGGCCAGAATTTTAAGTATCAGTGATCCATCCAACAGTCAATAGGAAAGAAAAACAAAAATCAATCAAAAAAACCCCCAAAACACAAACACACCAAAACAAAAAAAAAAACCACACAACAAAACGAACCCACACAACCAAACCAGACAAAAAATTAGCCCACCCTAAAACCGCACTGTATAGCAGTTCTTAAAGCTGCATCAATTGCAAAGAGCAATCTGATGACCAGTACAGCAATCTGTAACATTTGGGGTTTTTTTTTCCCTCTACAGATTCTGTAATTACACTTCTGAACTATCAGGTAACTCCTGTGAACAATGCCCTGACCAATGCTGTATTATCAATTCATTTATCTGTGTATTCCAATGACAGACATACATTGCATTAGAGTATCTTCTGGCCAGACACAGCCAGCAAGTAACTGAGCTGATAGCAGCTTTGATTTCACAGAATTTCTTACCTGCCAAATGATCATGAAAAGGTAAATTCCAGCCACTCTTTGAAATGAAGACTTAGGGTCAAACCAGCGGACATAAGTCCAGCTGGCTGGTGTGAACTGTAATACAGCTCTTTTGATTTTCCCTGTGGTTGTGTGAATGTCCCTAAAAAAAAGAAAATGGCTGGAGTAAATACAAGGAATATGTAAGGGGGAAAAAAAAAAAAAAAGCAATAACCATGTTACAGGTGTTTCAGAACAATCGCACTGTTCTGCTGGACAGCAGAGAAGTTCACAGACACCACAGTGTACCAGGCAAGAGTGAATTAAGAAATATAACCTATTAGGCATTTCAGTAAGGGTACATTCCACCCTGGAAGTCTGCCCTTCTCTATCCTCAGTCAGTAACTAACTACAAAACATACCTATCATTCTCCCCATGAAGGGAAGAAACAAGGACTGTGATTCTGCAACTCCTTTGGAAAAATTAAAAGGTACTTCTTCCTAACCTATGCTGTCATTGCTCGTATCCCAAAGGCTCCTTGCTCTAGAGCTCACCAACATCAACCCTTCAAGAATCTGTCAGATTTGTTACTCATTAATTATAGGAGGGGGTGGCTCCACAAGTCTGAAAACAGTGCACTTCCAGCACACACAATCCCTGATGTTCTGACATTAGAGGCATGCAGATCTTTTGAAGAGATCTGATTGCACTGTTAAAAGCTAGAAGGCTTTTAAATTCCCTTTTGAAAAGGGATGTGAATGGAAGTTCATCTCGCAGAAGTGTTACTAGTTTTTGGTTTTGATAACATTAATTCAGATGAGCAACAGCATCCATAGGACAAGGAATCTAATAAAAACTCAAGTTTCCTTTTCTGAAGGAAGACTAGCAGGGCTACAAAAGTCAGTTTTCACCCTGTTATTTCCCCAGCTGTTCTGGACAAAAAACAAAACAAAACAAAAAAAACACCAAAAAAAACAAAAATGAAAAAAGTACTCAGATTTGGTACTTCTGATACTTGTGCTCCTTTAGGCCAGTAGGATCTTAGACAATGGGGAACCTTCTAATCCTTAAGATCCGTGTTTAATCCGTTAAAAAAAAAAAAAAAAAAAAAAAAAAAACCCCCAAAACCCAAAAGGGCACAGGCAAAAGCTTCTTATTCTATGCAGCCCCTCTTCATATTAAAGATCAAAAAATATACACATGCATGTAAAAGAATGGTAGGAAAAATTATTTCACACAGACAGTAAAGACTAGTCCTGCCATAGATATTCTGCTGCTTTAATTTTTCAGTGAGCTCTCTAAAAACAGAGGGACCAACAACTCTGATGAAAATGCAGGAAAACTGAATTGAGGCTGAATGGTTCTTAAAGCAATTAAAAAATTTGTGAGTAAGAAAAGCAAGCAGTACGGAAGTTCATGCAGGATACAAATTTGGAAGCCAAGATTTGAGCTCCTTTTCCATCCCTCAAAGCAATACCCTTTGCCTTTGTACTTGATCTGTTTAATCCATACCATTGGCAACATTCAGATAACTATCCCTGCCACCAACTGGCAGGGAAGGCAGAAGAGGAACAAAAAACTATGGATGAAACTGGACAGCTAGGAACTACACTTAGTAGGCCACAAGCTGTGGTGCTTTTACACAACAAATGCTGCTTTATTTTGCAATTAATCCATTTGTTTTAGAGGGTCAGCAATGGAGTAAGACAATTCACAGCAAAGGTACAATCAGCCTGTTTATTCTTCCACAATAACAGCTAGTGCTGACAAGATTACCACACTAATGCCTCATCAAGGGGAGCCCAAATCTAGTTTAAAAATACCATATAATAAGAAAACAATTACAATTTTTGTTCACTGCCTTCTTCAAAGTTTCACTTGTACAAAATGAGCTGAAAATGCAAATAGCTTTATTACTTCATATTTTCATTTGGCATTAATGCTTGTAACTTAGATTGCAATGGAAAATTATATATACATAACCATATTTACAAATATATGCTGCACAGCAGCATTACTAAAAGACGGATTTTTTAAATTTAAAATAAATCTACAGCATTGCCAGCACATGTGGATGGCATGCCCCCTCTATACCACAGAGCACTTTAGGTATGCAAAGAAGGAGGTCTATTTCCCAAGGAAATTAATTTAATATTATAACATTAAACATAATGTTTATTTTAATTAAGACCTACTTGAAGCTCGCCCAGTGATAGGTCCTCATCTCCAAGAAACGACAAACTACCATGCCCAACCAGATGCCACCCCCGTTACAAAGCAGGATGTCCAAAATGACTTGATCCCACCAGCATTCAGCAAAATTAGGCAGAAGATGCATGAAGAAGAGCTACAGAATACAGCAAAAAGATTCTGGGTAAGGAACAGTACAGAATTCATACAAATTCACTTTTTAAGTACACATTCAAAAATCAGCTTTTCAGTACATGTCATACTTCAAGGCCATGAGCCACAATCACTGAAATTTGATGGGCATCCTTCCATTAACTTCAGAAGGCCTTGGATTAAATTACAAAAGACATTAGAGGTTTCCTTCTCGCTGTTCCCTGTTGGGGCTATGTGCACATAAGGGTATCAGGCAGCAGTTGGCCCCTCAAAAGATGATACACAGAGCATTCATAGAAATGCATGAAACAAGCAAAACTACTGCATTCCCTGGGGAAAGAAGGTGTTTTGTGCTAAACTGAAGAGCATCTTTGGTTTATTCTTGCTAAATAGTTTTAAGGATGTTTTCTAAACCAGCAACAAGATGCAATAAGTAAAACGAACGCATTTGTAACAACTGTCAGTATTAAGCATATTGGAGTTCAGGGCTTAAGACTTATTTCAAAACTCTTTCATTTACTA
Source organism: Psittacus erithacus (assembly GCA_009867235.2). Classification (NCBI taxonomy): domain Eukaryota; kingdom Metazoa; phylum Chordata; class Aves; order Psittaciformes; family Psittacidae; genus Psittacus; species Psittacus erithacus. The sequence continues at coordinate 5,982 of WYDI02029425.1, read as the reverse complement.
TTTTTAGGAAATTAAGTGACTGTAAAAAGATTGAGACATCACCAATATTTCAGACATTACAAGCTTTGCTGCTATATTTGATTCAGAATGGCTCAAGTTTAAGGATATATTCCTGCTTGGCCTATGCTAAGCACTAATGATAAAGGTACTTATATGATGAAGATACTGGAAAACAACCCAGAAATGAACCAACATCGGATTGACAAGCTGACACCAACTGGACATTCAGTTTCTTAAATATTTCCCCTGGGAAGTTCACAAATCATTTACCTCTGAAAAAATCTGTTTCTTTCTGAATATCACTATGAGGCAATAGTAAGGCAATTAAATGTATTTACAGATACATTTGATGACTTTACGCTTTTATAGCGTGAAGAACAAGTGGCCAGAGTTAAGGCAAGATGTAAACATGACCTACTGAGAGCTAGCAACGGATTCAGCGCCTCTCATTCTCCTTGAATGAGAAAATAATATTCTCTATTCTACAGGGAAAATCACAACAACCGAAAAATAGGCTGAAAAAATTAGCTGTGGACTGAATAGCAAGACAGCCATGTATTAAGCAGTCCCCTTGGAATCCTCAAGGAGATGCTTAACAAAACACGGAGCAAAATAATGAATACTCTTACCTCCACAAAAACAGTACCACTTTTGTCTATTAATGTACACACACTGTGTCTGTGGAACACTACTGGTATGACTTTGTAATAAAGTATCTTTTGTTAACAGATGTATAAATAAGATATTAAAAAAAACCCCAAACAACCAAACAATCCAGATCCAGGAAAAGGAACAAGGTTTTCTGTAAACAGCAATGAATACTGGACCATTTATAATAAATTGCAGTGACTGATATAGACCATGACAGTTCCTGTGAAAACTCTTGCAAAAGTTTATCAAAGCAACTCGGTTTTCTTTGAAAAAGCAATGGAAATTTCAACCTGTAGAAAAGAAAATCTGACTTTCTCCTTCATGCCCCAAGCTACACAATGTTGCTGATTATCTTGCTACAGTTTCCCTTTCATATTTTAAACTAATATAATCTGAAAGGGGCAGTAGGCTACGAATCTCAATCTGCAATAGTCCAGCCAAACCCAGAAGAAATTATAGGTAACAAGGCAGCAAAAACAGCACAGAGGTGTTAGTCAGATCATCTCTAAGGCGCTGCTTCCTCAGAATGAGACATCAAGGTCTGCCTGTATCCCAACTTCAATCTGATAGCATGGAGCGTGAGCCAAGTGTCCCATTTCAGAAGAGGGAGCCAGCTGAAATCCATTAATGTTAACAGGAGATGCATAGCTAAATCCCTGTGTAACTGCCCTGATAACTTCTGTAGGTTTCCAATGACTCTTCTGAATTAACTAATTCATTAAAAATCCATCTGAGCGGTGATAACCTCTCTATATGTTGAACCTTACCCAACACGCTGTCTGTTTCAATAATCTGCTTTTCAACAACAGGGAATACTAGACACCCCATGCGGTATCAAATTGAAGATCATGGTTGCGTGATGATCAACTGAACAATAAGAGTGCATGTGAAACAAAATCCAAATTTGTTCTTTCCCAGAGGGAAAAAATGAGTACAGTAACAAGCAAAGTTGGTTTTTGTGGATGGGAACTTGTGAAATTCCGATCTGAAGCAGTTGCAAAATAGCTCAGAAAACAGCATAACTTTCAATGTAACAGAATAAAAATGTGTTTTGAAAAGGAACTCATGGCACCAGTATTTTCAAGCTCAGAAGCTTAATTTTATACAACTAAATCCTTATCTGCGCTTCTGATTGATAAATGCCTTGTCAGATGAGCCAAGCATTCTCAAGACAGCAGGCTCTATAGAAAACTATGATTTTAAAGATTAAATTCAGGTGTTTACACCTACGCTTATTAAGTGTGACAGGTTAGACCATGCTGCCCCAAAAGCATAGTCTAAATTGGATTTTTAATTTTTTTCCTCTAAATTGCCCAATCAAAAAATTCAGTGAAATTAAACTCATTCACAGAAATGCATCCTTGGGTCTGACATGACACATATTCTACTAATCAAGCTCTAGGTTACATGCAAATGAAAATAATTAGAGTAGCAATTAATCAGCTTGAATTCTGAAAACAGGTCTAACAATAGGAACCACTAGTCCAAACAACAGTTAATTGCCTGAAGCAAGTCAAGTATTTTTTCTTTGGGGTTTTTTTACTCCAAAATAGGATTTGAAAGTGTCAACAGTCAAATTACTTACACAGCTGCATAGGAGAACTGCGGTAAAGCTTGATAATTGTTCTCCAAACCATGGTACAAGGGACTACACCATGTGTGAACTAGCTTAGATCTAGGTTTAGTAAAAAACTCACATTTTTATGTCAATGAACACAACTTAAATAGACTTGTGGGGTACAATTTAACAAAAGAAGGGGTATATGCTAAGGGCTCATGACAGAAAACAACACACTGAATAATGTCTTGCCATTCCACGTAGACTTCTGCTCATAGGTCCTCACACCTTCCTTGCTGATCTCTCAACTCCATTGTACTTGACAGTATGCATGTCTACACACAGCGCCTAACACTGTTGTATTTGGGATAAGGAGATCGTGACAGTAGATCACAGATACTGCAAGGTGAAAAAGGAGAACAATTGCTCTGAATCAGGGAATATTAGTCAACATCTCAAGTACCATGGGTGTTGAATCTGTTGACCCCCAGAACAACAGAAAAACTTGTAGGCGACACCAATAGGCTGCTCTAGACTTCCCTCCTATTCAAGTTGTAGTAAATCACCTAAACTCCAGTTTGCTCTTGTCCACTAATGCAACCGCATCAATTGCTCATAAGGCTTAAAATGTAAATCTGTGACTGAGAACTAGTGAACTGTCCTTCCAGTAACATTCACACTTCCGCAAGAACAATTCGAGTCTCATACATTTACTTTCAATTAAGATAAATGTGTGACCTACCTCAGTGAGCTCCCAGGTGATGCTAATAGTCCAGCACAGCCCATAGCTGCGGATCAGCAAAGCCTTCATAGCCCAGCCCCAGAAATGCCCAAAAGCAAATATATCAAAGTGGCTGAGGATTCTCTCCCAAGTGATAACATGACAGTTCACAGCATACTCCTGTTAATGGGAAAAAAAAACAAACCAACAAACTAAAAATCATCTCAATCAGCAGGCAGGTTCATAAGCACTAGAATTAAGAAAGTTCCTTCCATCCAGTACAACAAGCCTAAAATTATAAGAATATTAAAATAAGTATTATTCTGCTTTCTTGTCCTTCTAAATTTTCTGGAGGAGAGAGTTTAAACTCTCCTCAGAGGGAAAGGAGAACTTTCAATATTAAGACTCAGTATCACCACAGTTACAGCTTAATTAGAAGACAGACAGACCCTGGTGTCTGAAGGAACATGCATTTCTAATGTGACAGAGGAACAGCAGGAGCAATAAAATCAACACTAATAAAACCAGCAAACAATATTCCAGAAAACAGTTATTTGCTTTTCTTTGTGGGTCTTTATTTGAAATAACCACCTTCCCCCATTTTCATGCTGTCTGGTGTTCAGATGTGGCTCACAAGTGGCTAATCCTCACCAGTTTGTGATGTTATGTTAATCATCTCATTGTTCACTTGAGTACCGTTTGTGTTCTATTTTCCTCATGAAAGCAATTTCCCAGACCACATTCTGAGAGAAAGTTCTGTTACACGGCTGAATTACTTAATTAAATAAATAAAATTATAGAGAAGTTAAAACTGTTTTGTCACAGATGAGTGGCAGATTCCTGAAGAATATAAATATTTTAGCCATCCGCAACAAAGGAAATGTTTTTTCTTGCCATGCTGTACAGCAAGTGCTAGAAATCACTGCCAAACAACAAAAAAAATCTCTATGCCATCAGAAGACTGCATCTGTGAGGTTCTGTCTTATCACTGGGCACAAACTGAACTATATACAACTGGAAATAAACATAAAAAAAAAAAAAAAACCCAATCAATAAACAACAAACAAACCAAAACTCTGCACTCCAACATTCCTAAAATGTACATTGCCACCTACAGGTGACAACATAGCCCCGCTTACTTAGCGCTGTTAACATTCTCCTTCAGACCAGAACTATTGCTAATCCTTCACAAATGAACCACGACCAAGTTGAAAAGGGGATGGCAGAGCAAGACTTAAATCCTGGTCTCCCTAAAGAGAAAAATGCACAATTTCACACAAATACTACTTTAGTCCCAATTGGCTGGTGCTCTCTGAAGTGAAAGCACAGTATGCTTCTCACACATGCCAGTGCTGCTGGTCGTTCAGAGAAAGCTGCGCCACCTGTCCTGAGGACAACAAAGTTGCAGCGTGAGTGCATGTACCCCAAAATATCTAAAACTGGCTCATTTCCCAGCATGAGAAGCATAGAATTCACAAAGGAAGGCACAGGCTCCTAGCTACACCATGATACCTGAAACTCTGAGTGAGTAACAGCAAGATTACTATAAAAGAAAGCTTTTCTTCAGGGCTTTTGCTTTTTTGTTTTTATTTTTACTGGGGCTTTTCCCCTCTCTATCTCGTCTTTCCAGCTATGGCTCTGCCAGTCAGTGAAATGCACTGAACTTTCTTCTATGCTCAAGCAACTCTGCCAGCTCTGTACAAGAAACCAAGCTGCAGCCTCTACTGTAGTTGTACTTCAAAAATTTGCTCCAACTTTAAGGGACAGTATCAGGATTGCAAAGTAGTACAGAGCAAGTTTCTGCTGACAACAGTACTGTGGTTGTGTGCCAGTAGTATTAGTCCTCCCCTGACTTGAATCTATTTCTAACTTAAATGACAGGAGAGCCAGGTGAATCTTACCTACCAAGACTCCTCAGCTCAGCTCCCCTTTGTTGCCAAGTAACATCACCAAGCACCACACTCATGCTCCATTTCTCAATGTGTCCTCCCACAACCCTAAGAGCAGGCTGCCCACACCTCACCACCAAACATCTCCTGTACTGCAGAAATTCACAGCCCTGTTTGGATGCTGGAGTTGTACAAAATGTACCGCTGAGGTGCGACACCTGAAGCATCCAAAGTTTTCCAGGTAAGGAGCCTGTGTGCAGCCCTCCCTATCAATCAACTTGTATAAGCTTACTGCACTATAAAGATTTTATTTCTGCTGAAGAGCAGGAGTTTGCAGCCAGTGCTGATTAGGTGCTGTGCAGTAGTTTACATATGCAGAAAATTGCTATATGCCAAAGAAAATCAATCAGTATCTTTCCTTACTCTTGAGGCATGAGTCTGATAACAGTACTCTCATCACTCCACACAGTAATTCTCTCCTGCTTGGTGCTCAACTGCTCACACCCTCTTCTGCATGTCTCCCTAAATACCTCACATGCTCTTTCCAGGCCCCCTTCTACTGCCTCAAATCCCTGTACTAGTGTCCTCACATGAAAAACAACATTCTCTGTATAAAAACTCCTTGCAAGCTGCTCAGCAGGCAGAAGAACAAGCCTGGCTTTCCATGCCACTCCAGCTCATGGTCTGTGGAATAGTTTCCCAATGGTAACAGCATCAGTGCTTAGCTAGTGACTGGAAGGAAGACAGGAGAGCCTTGTAGTTGCTGTACCTAGATTTCCACATACTCAGTAGCATGCCAATCATGTACTAAGCTCAGAGCAATAAGGAAAGATCAAAGCTCTCTGAGTGCAGCACTGAGGCATCAAAAAAAAACAACCGATCTGGGACACACACACACACACACCCTGCCCCATACCAGCCTTATTTAGATACTATCTTGCTAAGTCTACTTTCAGTATCCAGGCCCATATTTATTGTTGTGGTTTAAGCCAAGCCGTAAATCAGAACCATGCAGCCCGCTCACTCACTCCCCCGCTCACTCACCCCCCCCTACTTCCCACTCCCTCCCGCCCCCCTGCTCCCGGAGGGATGGGAGGAGAATCAAAAGCATGTAACTCCCATGGGTTGAGGTAAGCACAGTCCAGTAACGAATGTATAACACA
>WYDI02029424.1:0-62358 GCA_009867235.2 Psittacus erithacus | reverse complement strand
ATAATAATAAAATAAAGTAATAACTATTGTTAAGTTTATGGTAGGTTTGCATTAACAACTGCTTTGCCTGTGAAACAGAGTGTTTCTGACTCTTAACATAAAAAAAAGTCTGAATTATTAAAATGAAAATGAGGGTATGGATCAGCTGTGGAAGCTCTATGTGCCACATTGCAGAATCACAATATCAGCAATGTAATTTTCTAAGAGAAATATGGAAATTTAACTGGGGGGGAAAGACAGTTACCAGTGTGTTTTTCCACCTTTAGGCATGCTTACAAGCCCAAGAGGAGAAACTGCAGAAATTTGACAACACAGTGGCTGAGATAGAAGAACTTCTAAATAGTAATGAACCTCCACTGGAGCTACAGGTACAAAGTCCCTTTTACAGCTAATAGGCCAGTACTCGTTACTAAAGCCATGCTTCTAGTATCATCTTTGCCACAAGCATGTCTTGGTTTGACTTAAATCAAGCCAAAGAGAATTGGAAGCATTTTGTTGGCTACTAGCAGCGACTTTTCATTTGTTGTCTTTCTACAGCTGTTAGAATACAAACCTGTCATTTTAAACACAAAGGCCTGTTTCAGTCCTGTGCCTTTTAGGAACTTAGACATGACCCAACTATTTTTCAGACCTGCTGAAAGAGGCCAATATGAGTGATATCTAGCTTTTAGCAATTGGCCAGTAACAGTGGGCCTCGTCATCCCTTTGGGGATCCCAGAAACTCAGCATGCTGACTGTTTTAAACTGTGCCTTTACCTGGATATGGCTTAAGGTAGCTTGGTAGCATGTAGCTATTTGCATAGAGTGGTGTGTTCCTGTGATGTTTTCCTTTGGGTTATCATTAGGGTTTAATAAATTATTCTCCACTGCTTGAGACCATGTTAGCCTACCTTTTTCCTGTACCAGTTGCCTAAACATGTGATCCCAGTGTCTGTCAGGTGCACCTTGAGCTTGACCTGATTTGCCTATTTGTGTTTATCCTCAGCAGGCAGTGAACTCAGAGGAGATTCACTGGGTAGTGATCTAAGGAGCTTAGGAAAGGACTCAGCAACCTTGTACTGTGCACACTGCTCCTTGGGAGCACCAGATGCCCTTGAGTTGCTGTCTCTTGCAAATCTGTGCAAGCCTTAAGGACAAGGTTATATTGTTCCTTGTGACTGGTCTGAGCCAGAGCTCCCTACCTTTCTGCTCTCCTTGCCTATTGTTTGGATCGGCATGGGGAATTTGCCCTAGTGGGCTCACTGCAGAGAAGTGTGTTGCAGGGAGAGCTGGTAGCCAAAGTGCAGGTAAGGCCTTCATCCAGCTGAGGGTAGACTGACAAATAAATTTGTTAGTAAAGCAGCACCAGTAAATGCCGTCACAAATAAAATGAAATCAGCCATGCTAGGAAGAACAGGGCTTAAATACTATTATTTTTCAATTTGTGGAGTGGGAGAGAAAGAAACTGGAACAAGCTGTGATTGAAATATCTGGATTTCAGGTAATTTTTTTGCTTTTTATGTCTGTCATGGAGTGCAGTAGTGTTCTAGGAAATCAATCTGCTATAGTTTCTTAACTATGTTTTATTTTCGATTTTAAGGTCATCAGATCATCTCTTGCGCAAAAAATGGAGCTTATAAAAGAGTTGTTGTCAACGAAGCGGGGGGCCAGTGAGCTCAGCTTGAATACAGCAGAACTAAAAGGAGACCTTGATTTGGCCAAGACACAGATTGGAATGACTGAATCACTTTTAAAAGCTTTATCTCCTTCTGACACCTTAGAGATCTTTACTAAGTTAGAGGTAGCATGCCACAAATTATGCATCTTTTATAATTTTGTTCATTATTTTTCTCCTGGGCAAGGCTTCATAAGTCTTTCTCCTATGTATGTTGTAAAGTGCTAGGATAACTCAGGTGAAGAGCTTGGCTTGAATATTTCCTTAAGCTGCCAGAAGCATGAAAAAAAGCCTGTTTTCACTGGATGTTATCAGATGTAGTTAGTTAACCCTTGCAGCTATGGCAAATACTTAGTGATGGGCATGACAACAGTATACTATCCACTGTAGGTTGAAGCAGTAGTGGGGGTGCTAGATTATATCTTTTCCAAGACTGGGTAATACACAGAGGTTGCTTTTGTGCAAGGAAAGCTCCCAGTAGGCAATTTGAGCCAATTTTTCATACTCTTTGCACCAGGGAGAGAGGTGAATAAAGCTGCTTCTTGCTTGGAGGTTGAAGGCTGTCAAGATTTAAGCCTCCTGTTGAGTGAATTATGCACGTTCTGGGCATCAGACTGCTAGGGGTTTGGGCAGTGAAATCACAGACATTGGAAGAAAGAAGCTTTTTTAATTAATTCTCTCAGCACCTTCCAAGATGTTTTTCAACCCACAGGGACTTGACCTGCAGAGTAAGTCATTTAGGGGTGGAATAATACCTGTGGCAGCTAAGGCATTACTGGTTCCAGGTGTTATATTCTCTGGAACATACTGTATTACTGTGAACTTCACACACCTATTTTGTGTGATGGCAAAATGTGCAAGAGTGACTATATGTGTGATTATGTATGCATACAGATGTATAGGTACGCTCAAGGAGAGTTTAGTGCTTGTATTTACCTATTTCAGTATACTTTCAGAAATTATTTTTGTGCATAGACAGGACTAAATCCTTTTGCAAAACTCTGGTTGGTACAACAGCAGCTCTGTACAGGGAACTTTTGGTTGTACTTCAGTATTTTTGTTGTAACAGTTGTCCTTTTTTTTATATCCAGGAGATACACCAGAAAATTCTGCAACAAGAACACTATGTGACATTACTCCAAGAAGAGACAGATTGTCCTGATGTGGATGAATTAAATAAGCAGCTTAAATGTGTCACTGATTTATTTAATAAGAAGAAACATGTGTTTCAAGATCACTTTATTGGTGTTCTGAACCGTAAGCAAACACATTTCACATTTACATAGGTTTATAGGTTTATATTGACCATCATAATCTCTTAAAGGTTATACAATTAATTTATTCTTGGCTTGGTGTCTGAAAGTGCTTCAATAGCTCTAACAGCTTCAGGGTGCTGAGCAAGATAAAGATTTGGATAAAAATGGCTTTCGATTCCAAAAAAACATTCAATCTGAATCAAAGTATTTTGTTTCTTATTTTCACATGTAAAAAAATAGATAGAGGAAATATAAATTCAGGAAAATATGTCAGAACATTACATGAAAAAATACAAAATCAAAATGTTTTCATTTTTTTCCAGTCATTTTTTACTTAATCATAGTTATGAGAATGAATAACATTATTAGGTAATTTTTAGTTTTATACAGATACAGGGTTGTGCAGGTTTACAATTAGGCCCAAAGGCAGTCTCATCTTCAGATAGTTTTTTGAGTGACATTTATTTGTATGGAAATGATAAAAGTTGCCATTAGGCAAACCCAGGAAGCAAACTGTCCCTCCCAAATGAACAGATATGTTTATTGTCAGTTAAAAAAAAGCATGGGCTGCAGCGTTTTTTGTCACATGTCCTAGTGTGCAAAGCAACCTTTGACGGTAGCACTGACAAATGTAATTACATATTGCCTGAAATCTTCATGTTAAATGGTATTTTCTTTTACACAATACAGTTAATGAAGAAAATTGGAATGTATCTTTTTTTTCAGGTCAGTGCAAGAATTTTAATGACTGGTTCAGCAGCACTCAGCTGTCTTTGAAGGACTGCTTTGACCCCACAGAAACAAAACCGATACTTGAAGAAAGACTGCAGAAGCTAAAGGTAAAGTATTAAAATGTTCAAATTTCTAATGTTGACTGTACTCTAAGTTTTATTTTTTACACAGGGGACTGTTCTTGGGAGTGAATTCATCTACAGTATTGTAACTTGAGGCTGAAAGAACATTTCTTGTAACTTAAAGCATTATGTCAGTAAGTAGATTGAAAATAAACTATTTCAAAATGGAGTATCAGTGTTCACGTTTAGACACAGTTGGGCGAGTGAGAGACAGGATAGTAGCTAGTGAAAGTCAATGGACCAAGTTCTTTAATGTGCAAAGATGCAGAAAATCAAATAGGTGGAGAGTAAAATGAAATTCTGACCCCCATTTGACTCAAATATGAAAAATTGTATGCACTTTGCTGTAGCCAGATTTTCACTCTAAGTCAGACAGAATCAACAGAAAAGAGGGAAAGTCACAACATCTGTTAGCAGCAATCACAGTTAAGCAGCAGAAGACACAGTGATGCCAGTGCTAAATTTGAATGCTGCTTGCCTATTTCTTCTCTGTGTATTTGTACTGCAGAGAGGAAAATCCAAGTCATCTGCCTCACTTTCTCCTTATTTTGCAAACAGCAGCTTTTCCATTTACAAGTGGAATCGTCAGCAAACTGTCAATTAACATATATTCTGTTTCAGGGACTGGAACTGCTGTAGAAAATATTACGGAGATAACAGGAATTGAAAAACTCTTATAACATAAATATCTATTACACAATAGAAAATTTGACAAATGCATCTCATGTTTTTGCTCTTATTCAGCACTTCCTAACATCTGAAGGTAAAGACAGAGATATCCAAGAGGTTAAAACTTTATTGAATAAAGTGAAGCATTACTTGCCCAAAGCGAGCATTAACCACCTTAACAGCCATGTGAGAGATCAAGAAGCAGAACTACAAAGATTGATCTCCAGATGTCAGAAACGGGCAAAGGAACTCGGTGCTTCTCTCCAGCAGCTCAGTAGGTAGGGAGCTAATGTAGTTTCTGACATTTTAATCACAAGGGATGCAAAATGATTCATTATTAAACAACCATAGTGAATGGCAAGCAACCCTGCTTTTTATTAAAGATGGATTTTCATAAAGGGTAATGAATGTTTTGTTGTATGCTTCGTGTGTTTTTTCACTTCATGGCAGACTCAGTGTTATATGGGAGTATGTGCTTATGGATAGTCTCAGTGACATGAATTGAGGTATTAAAAATTAAGCTTGTGTTTAAAACTGCATGATGAGTCACATTACATTACTTTTTCAGCAAAACACTGCTGTCAGCAGATTTTAGTCATGTAATGTCTCTTATTTTGACTTATGTCTGTATTTATATTCTCTTTAGCCTTAAAGAAAGCACTGCAGTCTTGGAAGGATGGCTCACTGCTCAGGAAGAAAAACTGAAAGAGATCAAAAATGATGAGACAAAACTTGAAAAGTTGTATAGAACACTGTTCATGCAGAGGTATTGTTTTCTTTGGTCTCTATCTAAGAACTGTCTTCTAAAGAAGTTGTTGTCACAACAAATAAATGTTTATTAAGTTTTTGTATTTTTCAGAAAACCATTTGACTCCATGGCTCAGCTTGCAAATTCCTTGAGGGAGGCTGGGCTAACAGAATATCAAACTGTTTCAGAAGCCGGTGATCTTATTAGTAAATACCAGACACTGATAACACATGCAAGTGAAATGGCAGGGAATACTGAGAGACTTCCTGTCGAAGGACAGAATTTTGAAGAACTTGCCCAAGATGTTTCTTGCTGGATCAAAAAGCTTGAGGAGGCTGTTAATAAGCTGAGTTCACAGGAAAGTGAGTTGCCATCAGACGAAAGGATTAATCAAGTAAAGGTATGGGGTAAAAAGTATTCCTTTTCCACTTCATAGTTCATGCTAATGTCGGGGGAATGTTTTATGAGTCAGTACTCCATAAAAAATACTGTCACTGCTGATTGCCTGTGGTTTTGTGACTTATTTGGAGGCAGAGAAGTGTGTTTGGATGGGTTTGTTGATTTATTTTTGTGTAGTTTATATGCACATGAGATTCTCTGTTGCATGTCTGGGTGGAGCAGCACCCAGTGGTTGTGCACCTTCCTACCGTAGCCTGCTCCAGATGTGAAGAGAGTGGTCAGTAACATAGTTGAGACATCTCTCATGGCTTCTCAGGTGTGCTGCAGTGCCATTGTGCTGAGCTGCTCCACTGCTTGGGTGGCGAGTCTGTCAGTCCTCTTTGGTATCTGCTCTTTCTGACTACTTAGGATAAGGATGCTGGGTTTTACATGTGGAAGGGATGGCATTGTGACAAATCTCTTTCTCTAAGATTTGGAGCAATTTTTTTAATTTATTAGTGCAATCCTGTGGGTTGGGTTTGGGTTTTTTTTTATGTAGAGAAAAATTAATAAATCAGCTTTAGTATCCCAGACCTTCTAAAACTAGGTGATCTGTCTGTTTATGAATCCATTATGTAATATATTGGAGGGAGAATTCTTTTGTCTTGAACAGCAGTGTGCAAAGTATGAACAAATAATTGGTAGTACCTTCTGTCTTGTACCCAAAAATAGTTGTGGATGTACTGTGTCTGCTTCTTGTTTAATACAGGAAATCACAGCTCTCAAAGATGCAGGAGGGGCCAAAATACAAAACATGGTAGCTCTAGGAGAAACTTTAATGAGAAATGAAAAAAATAAGAATCCGATGGTTCAGCAGACTATTTCTGAGCTCCAGCACAAGTGGGAAAGCACCTGTCAGCTAGCAACTGAATATAGAAGGTAACGTGGAATTTGCCAAGAGGCATTCTGCTCTACTGACTTTTTGCTCTTCTTCCTGTACCAGTTCCACTGAGTTTGTGTTCTTTGGTGGCAGAACGAGATACCTACATAAATACTTGTCTTTCTGCAGTGTTGGATTGAAAGGTTAAGAGGGGATTGCAGCCAGGACATATAAGGGATGTGGCAGGACAGCTGTTGGGATCTGCCCAGCTCACCTCAGATTTGCTTTTGATACTGAAGTAGCTCAGCCACTCCTGTAAGAAAAAAACCAAACAACAAAAAAACTAAAAAAAGAAAAAAAAAACCACACAAAAAACCCCCCCAAAACCCAAACAGATTTGCACCCAGTGCTTCTTGTTTCATTAGGCTGTGCAGTGAGTGTGGCACTGATTTCACCACTGTGGTGGCTCTTCCGTGCTCTGTGCCCCAGGTGTACTCCCTAGCAGAGGTGGTATCTACCTTTCCACAGATTTGTACTGCTTCAGAAGAGAGTTTGAGGTAAATCCAGGAGGTTGGGATTTTTAAATTGTTTTTAAAGCCTGTTTTATTCTGGCTTTCTGAGAGGCTTTCTTGGCTGTAGCAGCTGGTAGAGGCACTTTAGTGTTGCTGGCACTGTGACAACTGTCTCTGAGAGCAGATTGATCCTTTAAAACATATCAGGTGATTTCAGGTGTATTGCATAAACATAAACATGCACATGCAGACACTTTCAAGATATTTGTTTGCCATAACCTCCTTGAACCAGCTTTAAGTAAAAGCACTGGGAACATTGCTGTATACTTTTTTAAAAATGTCCAAGGAATGAATTGGTGAAACAAGTATTTTTGGGAATATTCAGTTGCCTTCTCTTATTACTAAGCACTCGGTGCAAGCAATACAGGTGGCATTCAGAAAGGTAGAGCGTTGGCTGTATTGGATCCAATACAGCAGAATGCAGAGCACCCTCTTCACAATATGTTGGATGCAGGAGATGGGGCTCTGAGTATGTCTGAAGAGATGTTCAGGACCTTGCAGGATCAGATCTGTGAATAACAGATGTGACATGGTAATGGCAGCAGTGCAGAACTGGAATAGGGAGCTTGAAGCAAGAGTACTTAACATATACGAGGCTAACACTTTATTTCTCATTTTCCAAAGAAGTACGAATCATAAGGGGCAAAAAATGAAACATTTAAGCTTTGCTTTTGTCCTCGCTTATCCTCATGTACTTTACAGAATTATAACCAGACTTTATTTATTTAGATTTGTTTGTGTGGGATCATAATTTCAAATGTTGGCATTTAAGTTCCATCTGGAAAATATCTGAGCTTCATCACTAAATGTGAACATAGAAATCTTACTTTTGTCTCACTGATCATAGTTGCATATTTCCTGTGGACAAATGCAACTTGTTCACCTGCAGCAGGCCAGCATGCATGTTCATAAAGCACACAATCCACAATCCAGTGTCAAGGTCAGGAAAGTAGGCACTGGATTGTGCTAACATGATCCAGTTCCATAAGCTAGTTTTGTTATCTGTATCTCTAAAACACTCCTGCATCTCCCATCTCAACTAATGCAATGTGTGTCATCTACAGAACATTCCCTTTCAGGAGACTGTCATAAGAAGTTGACAAAGAAAATGGATTCATAGCCATATTGTTGTTTTTAAACAGAACTTCTGCTGTAATGAAAAGTGGAAAAACATAAAGCATGAGCATCACTTCTCAGATGCTAGAAACTAAGGCTTTAGAAGGTTAAGGTTTAAGCAGGTTAGTCACTTGTCCAGTTCAGTAGCAATAACTTCAGTAATTTAAAACCTGAAAAAAAAAATATTCAGCATGCTTAAGTTCAGTCTGATTGTTGACTTGTTTGGTTTGCCATTTTCTAGGAAATTAATAAAAAATTTTTAATACTATTAAACACTGTATTTTTTTTTTTTTTTGTAGCCCTCAGGAGCAACTTCAGTTCAACAGCGAGCAGTACAAGCAAAGCAAAGAAGATCTGAGACTGGCTTTAACCAATCTGAAGAAGCAGCAACAGGAGATAGGTTTTGCCCTTCAACCTGGTTTACGAGAGAAGCAAACTCAGCTGACAAACTATTCCAGCCTCCTGCAGAAAGCAGAAGATTTGACTTCCCTATTTAATGAGTTGAAAAGCCAAGGAGATAACCTACGGGGTCACGCTGGGGATCCTTGCTTTACAGAGTTGGAATGGTTGGAATTAAAGCAACAACATGAAAATCTGCTTAGCCAGCTACAGGTTGGAGCCTCGCTCTCTTTCCTTTCAGGATTATTGGTGTGCCTGTTGATTGCAGTTCTCACTGTTTGCCTGTAGTGTCATTCAGATGGCAAGTTTATAGGTAAAACTGGGGATTGAAAGTTCCTCTGTAGGACAGGGAATTTTCCCTTCTCCCCTCCCTCACCCCCCCCGGTGGGAAAAAGAGCACCGGAAGATAATTTTTTTCACCACCTTGTGTTTTGCAGAGGGATAAATTTAAACAAATGAAACCACAGAAAGTATGAAGAACATTTTGTACCTGTATAAACAAATTCAGATAGCTGTAATATGAAGCTTTTGTTCCTATAAACTCCAAGCCACAATAGACTGGTTATTTATTTTTTTTCTTTTGGAAGGATGAATGGCTTTTTCCGCATTTTGTTTGTTATTGGTTCCATCCAGTTTAGTGCAGATTGCTTTTGCACCCTGTGTGGCATTCTGCATCTAATCTTTAATCTATTTTGATTAGCAGACATCACTTTTAGAGGTATATTCTTATGGAGTGCAAACTCCTCTGCTTCCTGCTACTTATGAACATTTTGTTCACCATGGAGACCGTGATGTGCTGGAAAGAGGGCCAGGTATTTTTTGTGCACCTGTGGTTAGCTAGATATTTTATAGCAGGCAGGTTTTTGTGCTGCTGAGGTCCTGGGAAAGCTGTAATGGTAGACTAATCCTAGAAATTCCTTGGTTTCTAGACCATAGTGCAGACATTGGAAAGTCATGTTCAAGAGCACCAGCAGTTTCAGGATATGGTATCAGGCCTGAGCACTGAGCTGAAAACTCTCTCTGAGAAGGTTGCTGATTATGAAGGTCTGGCAACAGAGCAACTATCAGTGGAGCAAGCCCAGTTGAAATCACAGGTATGCTGCACGATTTGCATCATAGAGAAAGTGGGTCTTTGTCCAAGGGGCTTGTGCAGACCACCACATTTATTAACAAGAACTGCTAATGTGTCAAACTGAAAAAAAATAAGAAATCTTTCCAAAATATAAAGTATATGTTATATTAATTTTATCAAGATAACTGTAGGCCTAAACACAGTCTTAATGAACTGAGTGGACTTTTATTGTCAGCTGAACTGAAGATAGAATTGTCCTAGCTCAAGCACACAGGCTTCTTCAATTTGGTTGTTTCATTTGGGACTTTTTGTTGTTGTTTGATTTTTTTGTGGGTGTTTTTTTTTGTTTTCGCTCCGGACATAACTAGGAGAGAGATTAAATTTGGTGTTAGTCAGTATCTTTAAATTAGCCAGAGCAGAAAGTTTAGGAAGATGCTGGTGAACATTTTTAAGAAGTGTCCTTTACCCATGAGTAGACATTCATTTGCATTTTGGCAGGTTGGATAACAAAGTCTTGTAACTGTGAGCATAGAGAGCTACTGAAAGTTGAGACAATAGCTCAGATATGGATCACTGCAATTCCCCGTCCTCCAGTATTTGTTATACCTCTAACAAGGAAAAAGGAGTAAGAGAGTGTGGGGATTATTTGCTCAGAACTTGGAAAGATCATCATGCACCTCACAGCATACCGTTTGATTATTTTATCATTGTCTTGATGCTTATAGCTTCAGGTGTTCTCTGTTTATTAAAATGACTAACAAAAATTACTAGTTTAGTATTTGACCTTTTGCAGCAAATTGGTCTGTGTGTGCTTTTCAGCACACTTTGTTGTTCACAGCAAATGTTTATGATTTTAATGATTGGCTTTAGATCATAATATTAAGTATATTGAGTGAGGATACTTTCCAATAAAATGTTTCTTTGTGTTTAAAGGAACAACAAGGACCTCTTAGTCAATTCGAAGACATGTTAAAGAAGATTTTGGTTTTAGCAGAAACCGTTAAACAAAACACCTCTTCACCAGGACAGAAGTTTATTAAAGATGAGATTGAAACACTTCAGAGTGAACACAGAAGTCTGGAAGAAAGACTTGAAAATGTCAAGCAAAAGAAAGAAAATATTTCAAGTGGAGCCCTTGAGTCTAAAGATGAGTTTGGTACTGAAATACAGATGAAAGATAAGGCAGATAAAATGTTGAAGAGAGAGATACAGATCACTTCTGATACTCCTGTTGCTGCAGAAGACAGCCTGGCTGCGCTGGAGTTAAAGGAGCCTTTGGAAAAGCATGACGTGAGTATATTTGTTGACAATAATGACAGTGGAAGACAGGTTAAAGAGGCATCTGTCTTTCATGCATCCATTATTTCATTGAAATTAAGCTTTCTGTAAGTACATGTGTATAAAAATCAAAGATGTGGGGAAGAACTCCCTTAACTTGTTATAAGACGTCTGTAACAAGCCAGTAGTATCTATTCAAAAGTGTAGTACTGCTTTCTCTTGCACTTAATTAGAGCAGGTATCCTTGATCAGGACACAGAGGGAGAAGGTATATAGATGAGAAAATTTCAGATACACTTCTGCGAAAGAACTCTTGAGAGCTTCTTTTAAACCAGTAAGACTTGTTTACAACTGCAGCACAATATTTGTCCTCTTTGTTTTCCTATATAACAATTTTTGCCATTCAGAGATTTAATGGTAAAATACAATATTTACAGTCACACAAGCGGGTTTTGTTTGATATCTTTTCTCTTAGGGTCAAGATGTAAATGGAAATATGCCAGAGAAAGAGAAGCAGAATGATCCACTTTTGGAGGAAAACAGTGTATAGTCAGACAGCCCTTTGCAGGGTGTCTGTCAAAGCAAGGATAAATTGGGGCAGACTGTTCGGGTGCCTGACCAGTATGTTCCAATACATGTCAGTGTATATATATCCATGTGTGTCTGTCCACTAGAAATGCATATGTAATTCCTTAAAATGTGTAGTCTTGCAGAGACTTAATTTACTTATCTGATGAAAGGAGTAATAAAGTATCTTCTCCAAATTATCTCTTCAGCCTAGCACAAGAAGTATGTGAGAGATCAATGTGATGATCTCTATAAGCCCCCAGGGCTTGGACCCACTTTCTCCATGATGCAAAACCTGCAACATACCTGTGATTTTAACAGGTTTTGTCAACTGCATGGTGACAAATGAGGTGCAATGAGAGGTCACTGACCTGGAACTGCTGATCTTTAGGGGATGTAAAGAAAGACATTCACACTGTAAATGACTTCACATGCACAAAGCTGAGGGAACAATTTGGAGAACTCCCTCATTGACCTGACCATTGAATGGTAACAGCAGTAGGGAAAGATGACCATCAAAATTATGAGAGTAGAAACCACCTGTACTGGCATTTCTGGGGAAGAAGCAAGATCCAGTAGTTAAAAATTGCCAAATGTGTCTAAATAGAAACTTCTATGACAGTATTAAAAATCATGTGAGCACTTACTCCAGTTCAGTTTCTCCTGAAATTCTTCATAGTGATTAGGGTCCTGATATGGCAAACTGATCTGAACAGATGTTGCTAACAGACTCTGGGTTTGGGTTACCTCAGCCTTTTCCTTCATTTATTAAGTTAATTAAAGATAGCTTGAGGAGTGTGTCATTCCTTCATAAACTTAGATTTTGGCCTGTGGCTTTTACTAGTTGTAAACATTTTGTATTTTTCAAAGCAGGGGGATGCTGATAAAGACAGCCCAAGTATGGACAAGCATGGTAGGATTCAAGATGAAGTTCTGGACAATGCAGTTCAGGATGGTGAAGCAGAGCTGGAAAGACATCAGGATGGTGTTGGTATTGAAGGCGATGACACAGGAAAGGCAACCCATCCAGCAGAGGTAACTGGACAGGAGATTATGCAACAGTGATTGAGTCTAAGGGTATATGTAGTGGGGATACCTCTAATAAATAGTAAAAACCTCAAGTTACATCAAGCTATTTTTGTCTGATGTGCTGTATACTTAGTATGCATTAACTCTCGGAATCCTTTTCTGTACATTCAAAACTGATATGGAGGTATTTATTTTTTCTTCATTAGTGGCTTCCTGAGGATATTGCATTCTGAGTCACCTGGATGTGTTGTGAAGTCATCTTGCCATTTTCCTTGAATTCTGTTATTGTGCTTGAGTCTCATTTATTTAGATTTCTAGTTTACATATTCTGCACGTATGAGGCTGCATTTGAAATGCTGTGTCCTGTGTTGTGCACCCTGGTACAAGGGGAATTTTGACAGACTAGAGCAGTGTTTAGGAGCTGGAATTGTAATGAGTAGGAAGAGGCTAAGTTCATGTTGAAGATAGAAAGCCTAAGAGGGGTATAAGCAGTGTAGTTGTGACAACATGGAGCACAGTATGCACCCATGAGCTGGCTGAGAATTAGGGTAAATTTATTTATTCTGGTTGTTCTGGGCTACTTTGAGTACACCTGAATTGTAGCCACTAGCTGAGATATCTGTGCAGCATGGACAAGTCCCTGATGCTGTGCTCTCCCCCATGGTAATACTGTGAGGATTTGCCATTCTTTAGTTTTTGTGGTTGGCTGATTTATTTTATCTGTCTCCATATGATAAACAAACTCGGGCAGAACTTGCAGTCAGCAAATACCTTAGCATGTACATACAGCGAATCCCCAGGCTGCCCATGGGAATATCGTGCCTGGCTGGGTGTCTTAATCACAAACTCTCTGTCTCCAGTACAAGATTGGATCCCCAGGAAAAAGCTAAACTTTCTAAAAAGTGCATTCAAGACTGCATCCAAGGGTACACAGTTACCTGTCCATGCTTAGAATAATGAAAGATGAACAGTGTAGGTCAGAGGAATTGCATCTGCAATTTTTCTACAAATTTATAACAAAATTGTAGCACTGCTGCTTCTAAATAGTTTCCTCTGCCATAACCCTGGCCACAATAAATTGAGATGTAACCATGGTTTTCCTCATCTACCTATAATTATGGGCTTCGTAACTTTGTCATCTCGAGTACTGTTATTACTAGTGAGCAGGTTTGATTAGGGCTTTTTGAATACTTGGTTGTTTTGTGGTTTTTTTTCGTGTTTTTTTTTTTTTTTCCATTTCTTACAAAAAAGGAGAAACGTAGTGATGTCAAGAGTCAATTATATAAGGAAGACATGGATCAGGTTCAACAAAAGGTGTGCCAGAAGAGTTGTGTCCCAAAATCTTCAGTGGCTGAGAAAGATAGTCTGGAACCTAATTCCTCAGTTTTTGCGCATCAGGTTACCCACATTCTGTTATTTCAAGCTAAATTTCTCACTCATTGCCTTTTTTGTTTCCACATGGGCTTCAGCTGGAGTTCTGTTGTAAAAGAAGAGGAATTATTGGCACATCAAAATCGAGACCTTTGTGTGTAGTTCTGCTTTGTGTCCATGGTAGTTACAAACTTTATCCAAAGTGCTAGCCACATCATATTTGTCACTGGATCTGTTCAAAAAGAGATATATTGGTTTTCAGAGCCATCAAAATCAATCTTTATGATATTTAGAGTTTCTATTTAAATTGCTAATCAATGCAACTTATTTCCATGTTACTGTAATTAGCTGTGATAGTTTTACCATCACAAGGAGGGCAGATCATAAAATGCAATCCAAGGGTGATCCAGCATAAGAAAATAAATGAAATAGAGAAAGGAGAATTAATTCAAGCTGAATGCATAACAGGGCACAAATTTGAGAAGGATTTGAAGGTCCTTGAATGCATCTGGAGAAAAGTAACAAAGCTTGTGAACGGGCTGTAAGATTTGTCCTATTAAGAGCAGCTATGGACTTTGGGGTTGTCTAGTTTGAAGAAAAAGAGGCTGAGGGGTGACCTCATTGCTCTCTACAACTTCCTGAGGAGGAGAGGTGGAGAAGGACAGTGCTGATCTCCCTGGTATCCATGATAGCATGCATGGGAATGGTGCAAAGCTGCGCCAGGAGAGGTTTAGACTAGACATTAGGAAGCATTTCTTTACCAAGAGGGTGGTCAAAAACTGAACAAGCTTCCTGGAGAGGTGGTTGATGCCTGTCAGTTTTTAAGAGTCATTTGGACAATGCCCTTAATAACATGCTTTAACTTTTGGTCAGCCTTGAAGTGGTCGGGCCAGTTGGACTAGGTGATGGCTGTAGGTACATTCCAACTGAAAATATTGTATTCTATTCTAAATTGACTGATTTTCACTTCTAAATGTGATCTTTAAGCATGTGTTTAAGCATGCCAAACTTGGGGTTTGCAAAGAGAAAGGGAAGTAGGTTTTGCTGATTTCCTGAGGGAAGGTATTGGATAAGAAAGGATCTAGACTGAGGGCTATGCTTTAGCCTGAAGCCAGAAGCCAGAGTCATGTTTCATCAGTTTCCCTTGGGGCCAGCACTGTGAAGAGTCAGCAGTGGAGCCCTGGCTTTGTACCTGAAAGACAGTAGCTGGTTAGCAACGCCCATGCTCTTGCCTTCCCATTTTTTCATCCCTCTCCAACCGTCTGATGATACTGAGAACATACCGGAAACATTAAAACTAGTGTCTGGGGAGATTGATACTATCTATGTGCCTGTGTATGTGGAGAGACAGTGCCACAATATATGTTGAGAACATCATGAAACAAGCAAAATGTCTACACAGCTAGCCTGAGGTTTTTCTTAGTGTCAGGACACTTTACTGTGTGTTTTGATGTGTTTATATTTCATTCTGGTAAAGTGGATTTACTTCTCACTCTGTGATAGCTTACCTGAGTTTTTCAGCTTACTTCAGTTCGATGGCACTCCAAAGTTTCCTAAGGTGAAATCTTATGTCTGAATTGATACAAGCGTTACTGATGTTTACACAGAGAAATGGAAAAGGTCTCTGATGGACCATTTTTTGAGTGCCCCCCTTCAGTTTTGACTGAAAATAACCAAAAGAGTTCAAATGAATAGAGTTGTTATTTTCTCATAATGTCTACAATGTGCTACCTGTTTCCCACAATTGGAAGCAGGTATATTTTGGGTAGCTCATGACCCACAAGGAGACAGACACAGGAACAGCTTACAAGGGATACAGCTGCTGGGATAGCTGGCTGCTTCCTAGTAAAATAATCTGAAGTATCAATGTAGTAAATTTGTCAAACATGAATATGTCATTGTTGCTCATTTTATATGTTGGTACTATGGACAAGCTCACACTGCAGTCACATCTGTATATTTGTATGTATTCACTCACACGAAGTCTGTATGTGAAATACATCACAGTTTGCACCAGGTATAGGGGGAAGGTAAGCACGGAAAGATTTTTAAGTTATTGCCATGTGATGATAAGCCTGTAACATTTCATTTATACTGTTGTCTTCAGTTGCTGAAGCTGATACAGAGGATTACATTTTGCATCTGAACTGGGTCTGGGTGAGAGTATCCACTTGAGCAACCTCGACTCAGCTGATGGGCTGTTAAACCTGGCACACCCCAGCTGACTTGTCCTTCTGTCATTGATGTGCCAGGGTCTGGTCCAGGAGCCCCCCATTCCCTTCCTCCCTACCCCAACTGAGACATGGCTCCCTAACGCTCTTGTCTTACCCCTGATGTCAGATAGCATTTGTAGTAGCAGCCATGGCTTTGTGTCACATGCATGAGTTGCTTTGTGCTTCATGCGTGTGTTGCCCTGTGAGCAATAGTTGAAGAAAAGGTTCTGGTGAAGGCTGCATCAGTGTATCAAGGGAGGTGCTGAGCAGAAGGAATGTGAGTGTGAGGGGATACTAAAGGTCTATGAATGTATAAGGAAGAGGGGAAAAAGACAGGATAGACATGTGAATATATCAGTAGCTGGGGTGGGTGCAGGGAGAATGTTATTTGAAGGTGAGGATATCAGAGTTTCAAATTTAAAATGATGGGCAGAAATTGCATAGCTATCTGAGCAGTGCTGTCAATCTGGGGTGACCACGAAGGTGTGGGGTTGTGGTTTAGGTTCCAGCCTCTGGATCCTGTTTGACTCACAAAAACTGTGGAGGATGCCACAGTAGGATTTAGGCATGACTTAAACATGTGAAGCCAAGTGCTGCAATCAGAAAACTTTCTGGTTTAGGACCTTCAGAAATAGGAATCCTGTTTTGTGTTGCAGGACACAGATGCAGAAGTGGTTGTCCAGAAGGAGCTACTTCCTGGAGTGCAAGTAAACACTGAATATTTTGAAGAGGAGCAAAAGGTCAATGAGCTGAAAGATGAAGTGGCTGAACTGGATATTGTGCTTATAAATGAACAATTAAAAGAGCTGGAGGTATAGAAAGTGCAAAGCCATTCCTCATTGTTAATGTAGTGATACACTTACAGAATTATGATTCACTTGGGCAAAGTAAAATTGTTGCATGTCGTCCTATCTGAAGTTTGACTGCATGATTAGTCAGTATGTCTACCAGGTAATCTACAAACACTGTGCCTTAATGCAAGTATGTCCATGTAAATACCATATTTTGTACTGCTGTTCTAGAGTGCAGTAGTAGATATGCCTATGATTGTCCATGTGCTTCCATGATGTGCACAGGCATGCATGTTCATTTGCATGTGAATGAACAAGTATATATTTGTAGATATATTGGTGTTTAACTGTATTTTGTGTTGAAAGCTGAAAGTGTTTTGAGATCCTCTTTTAACCCCCTCTCTGTGGTGGGCTTGATTGTAGAATTTACAAGCTGAACTGGAAACATGGAAGGCAAAATCTTTGTGTCATAGTCAAGAAGCTTTTCCCAATGCAACAGGATCAAACAGAGCAGGGCTGCAAACCGCAGATCCTACAGTGCCCTGCTGGGACAGGCTGCTTCAAGAACTTGATGCTATTAAGGCAGTGAAGAAACATCAGTACTGTTTAATTAATGAGTACCAGAAAAATCTTTCTGCTGCACAGTCCTCAATGAAAAATCTGTCAACAGAAAAAGATAACATAAAACTGTAAGTATAGTTGAGGGTTTCTGATAATAGGTTGCAGAACAAATATGAACCTAAACTGAATTTTGTGCCATGCTTGAATAATGGTCAGCAAGAACACGATGTTGTATCCATCTCATTAATATTGGGTATCCAGAGAAGTCTCATCGGTTTGTAAATTTAAGAACCTTAAACAGAAGCATTTTTGGTGGTTCTCTGCTATTCTTTAGCAACATCTACTCTTTTATTTTCTAGCCAAAGCAAAGAAATGGTTGCTGTGATCAAAACCTATCTAAAAGCCATATTAAAATAATTTTAAAAAATTACTGTAGATGTGAAATATTAATTTTTCTTTAAGGACTCATCAGTTGTATTTTTTCCTGAGTGAAACATCTCATTACTCTGAAAATTAACCTTATTTGATAGGAAGAATTCTGTGGCAGGAAGTAAGTCTACAGTACCAATTCAGAGGTAACCAATGCACACAAAATATTTAGCACCTTTTATGAATTAACCTTCAAAACATGGAACTAGCCTATCATTCACAATAATGTATCGCAATAATTTTAAAATCTTTAAAATAAATAATGTTAATTTACAGCACAGATATTCACAAAAATAAAAATCTAGCTGCTAAATGCATTTTAGGTGGGAATTTCAAAATACTCCTGGAAATAAAAGATGATTAAATAATCTCTTGAATAAATGGGATTTTTTAAAGTTTTTTTTATAACTAAGCTTTATCTTCATCATAAATCAGAAATTACCATAAAATATTCACTTAGACATGAACAAACACTATTGCTGATTTTTAAAATTTTATTTATTGTAACTTTAAAGGGAGTCTGCATTCCTTTAGGAAATCACACCTTCTGTATTAACAAATACTGCAGTTTTTGAGAATATAAATTAGAATATACCTTTCTTGAAGAGTTATCTAGAAATAACTAGTGCTGTGCAGATAAGCAAGAAATAATGATACTGAAACAGTGGTGAGGAAATTTGTGAGAGAACATTGAGAGATACATATGATTAAATGAATAAAGTGAGTGAATAATTTTCTAAAAACTAAATATTTTTTTTAAAATGTGTCTGTTCCATGTTTTAGGAGTTTGTTTTGTTGTTCTTAAACACTACTTATATTTTTGGCAGGGGCCCTATGAACAACACGGTTCTTCTGGAGAAAATTAAGGCATGCATAGAGTCCTTAAACAAAGAAAGAGATGTTTTAAACCAGTTGAAGACTCAGCAGGAAAGTTTATCTCAGCATTTAACATGCATGGATAAAGTGTTAACTGAAAGCCAAATGAGGCAACTGGAGCAATGGTGGCAACACATGGAACAAACAGTGCAAAAGAAACATGATCAAGTTGTAGCAGAAATCGATGAATTTAACCTGCTTATGGATAAAGCACGGGATATTCAGAGACTGATACAAGAACAGTATGTACAAGCGGAGTTATATTCCTCAGCTGCAGAAAAAGCCAATTACCCTGTACTTTGGACTACAGAGCTACAGGACATTAAACATGGTCTTTCTCTATTAAAAAGAAGGATTGAACTGCAGATGAAAAGAATTTGGAGTGATCAAGAGAAGGTAGCTTTGGAGAACTCTATACATGATTTGCAGAGCAAATTGGAAGCATTATCAGTACAACAAACTCTCCGAGAGGATGTTCAGGTCACTGGTCCTGCTCTCATGAAAAATGAAATTATGAAGAAGCTGAAAGAAAATATTTCATGGGTCAAAGATTCACTGTCCTCTCTTGATCAAAAAGCAGCGCTTTTCCCCAGTGATGTTAAATCACAAATCAGAAGTTGTCAGCTTCTGATCACAGAAGTTCAAAACAGAGAACCTGTGATCCTATCACTGAACTGTGGGCTCCAGCCCATCATTCCCAGCTTAAAGCCAGAGGAGAGCTCTGATATGACCTTCCTTGTACAAACACTGCAGAATTCATACAAGGCTCTTGTTTTAAAATCAGCTCAAAGATTAGAGCACCTAGAGCTCCAGCTAGAGGAGAGGCAAAAACTTATTGCAGAAGTAGAAAAAGTTCACTGTCAGCTTCGAAATGCTGAGGTTCTTGCCAGGCCTGACATGAATCAAAGCAGCACATGGTCAGAATTAATCAATCAACAAGCCATTTTAAAGGAGATTTTGAAGGACATACAGGAAATAGAAGGGCTTATCTCATCCCACTGTACAGAAGGCCAGGTCACAGCTGGGGAACTGAGCCTGTCTGAACAACTATTTTTGATTGATCAGTTAAGAAGTCTGAAGAACAGAGCAAGGAAGACACAGAGGCAAATTCAGTGTAAACTTCATGAAGTAGAAAGAAAGATAGTTGTCTACAAAGAGTTTGCTGAAGGAGTAATTTTACTGCAGCGAGATCTTAATGATCTACATGCTGGTGAAATTAACCTGGAAGAAGATGAATTATTAGGTGCCCAGGTGGAAGTGAAGGATAAATGCAAAGCACTTCAAGAAAAAGTAATAGCTTTTCAATCTAATTTGTCACAAATAATGAAGTACAACGAAATCTTTGAATGCGTAGGTCTAAAATGGGACTCACTGCAGCTCGATGAATTGCAAACTAATTTTTTAAAAATTAAAAATAAAATTAAAGGGAAGATAATGCATTTTGGTAATGTTATTAGGGAATATGATAAGATTCAAGCATTGCTAAATGAAATCCAGACTGTGATATCCACTGTAAGAAAAGAAGCTAACATGCTTAATGATAGCTCTAGCTCTTCTCCTGCTGAGAATCTTACATCTGCCCTGATTCTGTTTCAGACAGTTCAACAAATATTGTACTTAATCCAGGAGGCACCAAATCAACTAAACAAAAATGAGGTCTTTGATACACCATTCAAAGAATCTAAGAGGAAAGAAATAAAGAACCTGGAGAAAGATGTTGAAGAATTGAATCGGCTTCTTAAAAACTTGGTCTCTGGTCTTCAGGGTGTAAACAAGGAAGATAGTCAGAATGAATCAGAACATCTATTCCACATTGTAAAGTATATTCAATCAGAGCTCCAGCAGCCACTTCTGGTAGATATAAAAACAGTGCAGTATGAAAAGATAAGATGGGAAGCAATTCAGAATATGATCCAAGCAAAGTTTTCTGCTATTAAATGTATAATGGAAAAAGAGAGGGAAAAACAAGAAGAAAAATCTGTTGCTGCTTGTACAGGTGCAAAATTAGAGACACTGCAAGATCATGAAATACAGCTGAAGACATACCTTGCTGCCCGTGTTGTAAGTATATTTAATAAAAATAAGGTATGGTTATATGTCTTTTCCCAATAATCAGATATTCATTTGTGACTAGCATTTATGTTTTGATGACTTATATCCTTCTTTTATTCTAATAACTGAATTGGCTCATGATCATCTCTGTGTTGGGGGATATGATAGGAATCATGGTAAGAAAATAAGGATACAGAAAAAATGTTTTTTTTCAGTTTGGTTATAATCAAGCAGTGGGGATTTGCATAAAAGAAAAGTAAAGGGGAGGAAAGAAAAGATTGTATTGAAATACTGAGCTGAAGAGGAACTGGATACAATTTTCCTGGGCCTACTCTTGGGACTGATTTTATGTACCATTTTCATTGTGACAATGATAAAAAACCCAGAAGTTCCTTGTTTCTGCTGTAAAGAAAAAGCTTGTAAGTTGGGAATGATCAAGGAGAGTGAAGCACAGGTCAAACCAATGGGATCAGGCCTCAGGAAGAGTAAGGAAAGGAATGGCAACCAGGATCCAGGGCTTCAGTACAAGTGTATAAGGCATTGATAAAGGATTATTGGAGGGTTGACCTGATTCTTGATGCCTTTGTCAGGAATAGTCCACTCAAACAAGAGCAGATGCCGTTAGAGGGATGAGAAGTGTTGAGAGCAGTTCATAAAATTGAATTTGCTCAAACTGGTAAACTGGACACAAATGAGAAATCTAGCTGAGATATAATTAAGGAGGGGGTAGACTTAATGGATTGAAAAGGACTGCTTAAGCTAAAGAGAGGTGTTAATACAAAGCGAAAGTGTTAGTGATAAATTTATGTTGGAAACCAAAAGAGTGGTAACTTTCATAGCCGAGAGGTTCTGGAATTGGGTCGTGGTCAAGAAGACCTGTGCCTTGACTGCCCAAGAGATTGGTGGATACAAACAAGGAAATATAAGGTAGTAGCTAACAACAGGGCAGGGGATTCAGTGTCCCTGATGGGCCTGCAGTCCTGCTGCCAGATTTCCTGGTTTGCTATGCTACATCTTTGCTGCTTGGGTATTGTGTGGAAAGCACGATGCCAAAATTTCTCTGCCCTGTGGGAATCCAAGAGCTGACGAAGTCACGCATCACACATTGTGTATAAGTACATACAAGAAGAGGCTTTAGCTTGAAGCAATTCGTCAGAGAGATCCCCTCCATAAACAAATACAGCATCAATGTTGAGGCTTTCCTTGTCTGAACAAATCATAAGATTGTATACTGCCATGTCCATAAGGGATCTTGCGGCTCTTGTTTTCTACCTTCCTTCTCTCTTGACTTTTCTAGTGTTGACCTGTTCCTATGGTTGAGGGCAATCAGTCCATAGTTACAGCACTGCTCTATGACTGCCTAGGGAGTAGAATCACCTCCTCAGGCCAATTAGGGGGAATATTGGCCTCAAAGACAGCCAGGTGTGAAAACCTGAGAAGACCATCTGGTATACAGAAGAGCACAGTAGTTTTTCTTGATTGTTCCTGTGTCTTTTTAACATTTTCAGAGTACTCTGGAGGAGGCTTGTAAGATTGGTGAGCTTTATACCACGGCTGTTGAGAGGGCTGCCAGGTTGCTTGAGGATTATGAAACTCAAGTCCAGTTTGCTGCACCAGAGCTCAGTAGCTCAGAGGAGGGCTATCAGACCCCACAATGGGAACCAGAAGTGTTCAACTCTGCAAAGGCTAACATAGAAAACCTGTACTCCAAGCTGAAAAACCTAGTGAAACCAGAAGACAAAACATGTCTGGAAAATACTTTAACAGAATTAATCAATAAGAGTTTGGCATTAAGGATGAAGGCTCACAGAAAGGAAGCTGATGAACAGAGGTAGGTTTTAGAGATCTTAATGCTCCTTATTATAAGAAATATGACTGATAATAAATGCAGTGTTGGTTTTGCTCTGATACAAACAGGTAATTTAGCAGAAAGAACTTTAAGCATTTCTGTTGTTCCAAGGTGTAATTGGAAGGAAAATTACTAGACAATAATTACATTGCTACTAACTTACAATGCAGTCCTTTTTAGCATATTCAAAAAAGTATTTATGAGATATGACTGAGGGTCATAGGATACCACAATCAGAAGAAAGTATATTTCCACAGTCTCTAATTCAGTGCTGGTGCAGGTTAGAACAATCTTTAGGGGTGCCCAGGGACCCTAATGCATGTCTTCCATAGACTATTCTGATGACTTAAGCAGGTAAAGACCAAAGAAGATGCAGGCCATAGTCTTCTTCCTTCAAATATAGGCATGGAAGAGACCTGAAGGTGTATACCTTCAGATGTATCTCCACGTGTATACACAGAAAAAGTTTGGAAGACGGTGTAACAGGTCCTGCATCTGGGTCAGGGCAATCCCAAGAGCAGATAAAGGCTGGGAAGAGAATGGATTGAGAGCAGCCCTAAGAAGAAAGACTTAGGGGTGTTGATTGACAAGAAGCTCAGCATGACCCAGCAATGTGCACTTACAGCCTGGAAAGCCAGCTGTATGCTGGGCTACATCAAAAGGAATGTGACCAGAAGGTTGACAGAGGCCATTCTCCCCTCTGCTCCTCTCTTACGCCACCTGGAATACTGTATCCAACATAAGAAGGGCCTGTAATTGCTTTCAGCTGAGACAGGGTAGATTTAGATTACATATTGTGAAGAAATTCTTTACTGTGAGGGTTTTTTGGCACCGGAACAGGTTGTCCAGAGAAGCTGTGGATGCCCCATCCCTTGCAGTGTTCAAGGCCAGGTTGGGTGGGGCTTTGAGCAACCTGGTCTAGTAGAAGGTGCCTCTGCCCATGGCAGGGGGTTGGAACTAGATGATCTTTAAGGTCTCTTCCAACCCAAACCATTCAATCATTCTATGTTTTTTAAATTGTGTGCTCATGATCCAATCCTTCTGGTTCTGTTGAGCATAACCTTCAAATCTGCTTTTGTAATAAAAGAATTGCATGACTTTGAAGGCTTCATTAATAGCAAAGAGACGGCAAAATATAGGAATAAGAAACTGGAATT
The DNA here is from genome assembly GCA_009867235.2 of Psittacus erithacus. Taxonomy (NCBI): domain Eukaryota; kingdom Metazoa; phylum Chordata; class Aves; order Psittaciformes; family Psittacidae; genus Psittacus; species Psittacus erithacus. The sequence continues at coordinate 38,587 of WYDI02029424.1, read as the reverse complement.
GTACAGTCCCCACGCATTGTAGCAACAAATAGACTGTGTGGAATATGTGAATGTGTGGGAACTAACTTTTGGGAATGCCTGGGGAGGATGGAGACTTAGGTCATTGCATACAATTCTTTTGAGTAGCTCCATGTCTGATATATGGATATACATACCTGCTTTTCTTTACCTCTGGGGCACTCAGGCCTCTTGACCTAATAACAATGCTCCAGTGCCCTAACAACAAATGCTAACTGATAATTTCTAAAATAGTAAGGGCTACCAGCTCAGAAGAGTCTGTTTTTAATTCTAGTGAGCATTATGGTTAGAGAGAGCAGCCACAACAAATTTAATTGCTCTATCGTTTCCTACAGGTATTTAGAAAAATATGAAAGCTACACAAAAACCAAAGATAAGGTGTGTGATAACCTTAACAGACTGGAAAAGATGCTTAGACAGTCTTTGTCTCAATCACCGATGTCTTATAAAGAAGCTTTGGACCACTTAGAAGAAAGCAAGGTAAAAAAGGCTCTGAAGAACTGACAAATTTCATGCAAAACTGTTATGCAGTTATGAACACCGTATCATAGTGTTCCATCCTAGTAGAATGAAGTTATATTCTTTGACGTGTATTTCTGTATATATAACCCCACATGATACGTTTACCTATAAAAAGACTGGATTATAATAGGCCATGTCAAATGAGTACATCTTACTGCTGTAGAAATCAAACATTATCAGTGCCTATGGTAGTGTTGTATTTCTGTTCTGATTCCTCGTTGCTTCTTTGCAGCACCCGGACTGATCAGTTTTCTAACATTGCTGTTGTTTTCCCTCAGAAGTGGAAACCAGAGAATTTCCGGTTTCCTGGAAAGTTTTCCCTTGCTGCCTCCCCACCAAGCCACTGCTATAAGCAACCTCTTTGCTGTCTGCTCTTTTACTAATCATCATATTGCTAGCTTATCATTTTATGTATCTTTAACTCCTGCTCATTTCTGTTCCCTTCCAAATAACGACAAAGAAGTAAGAACAATGTAATTGTGTGGGCGCACTGTTCTCCTGTTTGCTTTGTTTTTTTGTTTACCTCGTCTTTCTCCACATTCTTAGCAAACAGAATTCTTGTATTACAACCATATTTAACCAGTTCAGTGGAGTGCTTGCCATTTTATTTGAGGATACTAATCATGTTGCTGAATGCTTCATTAACGTTTCTGACTGCATTATTTTATTGATTTATTGGTTTATTTTTCCTATAAGATTTTAGTCGCCAACATCGAGTCGGCTGAAGATGATCTTGTGAAGCTGAGGCAGGTCTCTAGAGAGCTGATGAGATTATGCAGGAGAAGTGACAGGGCCCTGGGCAGGATTGTGACAGCACTGTGGGAAAATTGGCTAGGTTTGCTTGAAGTGGCGAAAGGGCTGGAAATTAACTGTGAAGAACTAAAGCAGGAATGGAAATTCATCAATGAAGAGGTGAGTTGCTCAACAAACTGTTAATTTTGGGGAATGTGGTAGAGATAAGGCTGAGGTCAGTGCATAGCATCACTTCCCTCCCACTGATCAGCCACTTATCCCCAGCCTTTCTTGAGCTTAGGTACAGAAATGATGGAGATATTTATAGCATGAATTCTCTAGACCCAGAACTACTCTGTGGGGGATTATGTCCTTTGTTAGAGCAAATCCAAATGTTTTGGCACACTGAAGAGAGTCAACCTCTCTGGCTATGTAATTCCCAGTAGTTACTCATGCATATGAGTAAATGAATAATGTAACTTTAGGTGATAGAATAAAAGAGCACTTTATCTCATGCTTTGACATGCTGTTTACTTAGCTGGAACGAGAAACAATAATTCTCGATAAGCTCCAGGAAGAACAGCCAGAAAGTCTTAAAGAGAAAGAAAAGGCCACCAGAGAGGAACTGGTAGAATTACTAGATTTTGTGAACTCATTTGAGGAAAACATCAACCAGCAAAAGCTCCTCTTACTCCTACTTCTTCACCGAATAAGAAACATCCTGAATACATCTGAAAATACTGACGCAGAAGCTGCCCTTCCTTCTTTGTGTGAGATAAAGGCAATGCAAGATCGCTGTAAAAAGTAAGTAGTGTGAAATTTCTGTTGAAGATAAACATAGGACTACTTATAAGCACAGTGTTTTATTGGGTATGCACTTAAAAAGATAGTGAATTCCCTCCTGGGTTGGACTGATGCTCCATCTAACCCATCTGCTACCTCCGCCGGGGGCACTGGGAGATATTAGTTAGAGCTGATATGACCATATCATGTGTGGGCTGCAATTTATCTTTAAATGTAGTAGGAATCAGAAGGGATAATTGTAAATTTTGGAGGTTCCAGGCTCTTGTGAACTTGAGTGAGATTTGTGGGTCTTCCAGTCTCATGAAAATGAGACCTTGTGCTTTTTCAACACTTCAACTTTTGCCTTATTGAGTACTACTGTTTGAAATTTGCCTCAAATATTTAATTTTTTATTTATTTATTTATTTATTTTCAAATCTGTGATTGTACTTGCTCTCTCTGTGCCCGTTTTTCAACATGGAAATCTTTGTGATGTCTTCTGTTCTTCCAGCATCTTGAGACTCTGAGAACCTGAGCTGTTTGCAGTTTAAATGTGCATGCTATTTGATTCAGTCTGCCAAACATACTTTGCTTAACAATATCTGAAGTCTCATTTTTGAAGAAAATGAGACAATAAAGGCCAGAATCTCAGGGATTTGTTACAGAAAATAATTCTAAAATACAGAGTCTAACAATGTATTCTTGCTGGAAATCTTTCATAGGTTGAATGAAAAGATCAAGGACCATAAGGATTCTGTACAAGCTGAAATTCAACAGAGGAACAAGTTCGCTGAAGAAATAAGTGCTGTGACACATGCGTTACAGAATGCTGCTGTGTTACTACAAGGTGCTTCTGGAAAGCCAGGACAATTGGAGGTTGGTGAAGGCTCTGTTATTGTGTGTGGACATTCAGAATATGTTCTCTTTTATGCTGGGGCTTGAACTTGCTCCAAATAAAATTACTGGCAAAGTATATACATAGGCATATGCACATTATCATAGAATCATAGAATGGTTAGGGTTGGAAAGGACCTTTGGATTGTCTAGTTCCAACCCCCCTGTCATGTACAGGGAGCATCACGCTTGACCATGTCACCCAAGGGTATTTCCAACCTGGCCTTGACTTAAAGAGAATGAATCTGACTTAGCAGACCATGACTGTCCCTGCCATGTCCACAGCCAGATGCATGCCTTTTAGGAAGGAGTGCTTAGTGTATGTCCTGTCCTTCTTCCCCATCTGGTACCTGGCCAGGGCCACTTCAGATGCTCTGGATTTATATCCCACATCAGGGGTTAACCTGGTAAATAGTTCTTAGAAATCAAATAGTGATGAAGACAACAGTCTCCACCAGCAGCAACCAGCACTCTGCAGCAACCTAGTCTGTATGTTTATTTATGTAGTCATTTAACTATTTTTCTGTTGTCCTTCCTTAATTATTGACTTTATGAAATTCTGTTATTCCTAACAGTTATTTATTTATTGTTTTAATTATATTTATTTCAAACTAGTTTAACTGTGTTTATATTACTGTCTTAATTTTCTAATCTTGATTAAAAATATTTTTAATTATATTTGAGTTATCTTTTAATGATAGAACTTCATAATTTATTTCTTCTAACCTACTAAGGTCTATTACAAATTTGGGCTCTCTGCTGAGTTTTGTATAAAAACTAGTTGCAGGTTCCCACCATGTATTTTCTTTAGAAGATGAATGCTTGAAGCTGGTAAAGGACTAGGAAAAGTACAGAAGCCGAAGACCGTAGTGGCAGATATAAGCATTATTATAAGGGTTAGCGTGAGAGAGAAATGTTAACTACATCTGAAAACGCATGAGCCAGCATCACTGTGGTGAAACCTCGTCAATTTTTCTGAAAGGGCTGATTTCCTATCAGTAATTATCTAGAATTAGGACTTAGAATTGGGTCTACTCTTTTACTGAATTCTTCGTATCCAAGAGGAGATGTTACCACTGCAAGTGCTTGATGCCTGGTCTTTTCCCTCTCATCCAAACTGTGCTACTGTGAGCACCTAAAACTCACCCAAAAGTGAGTTTAGACCTTGTTCCTGTTCCTTACATCAATTGGCACAAACAAATGTTAGCAGCAATCCTGTTAAATGATTTCTTTGTAGCAGTAGAAGATTCAGATGAAAGTATTGAAAATTTCCTTAATTTTAACTAATACAAACACCAGTAAGCCAAAGTCTGCACCACAATTTCATCCCTTCTTCCAAAGAAAACCTAGTTTCTATAAAATCTATAGCATTACTTGGGGCTCCATTGCATTTTTTAAATGGAAATGCCTATTTCCCTTCCAGATGACAAATCTAGGTTAGTTGGGTTGTGAAGTTTCAACTCGCCAACATTAGATGAGTATGCAAATGGGAGGTAATATCATCTAGTCCCCTAAAAGAAAGATTGGGACAGTTTTTACAAGCATATGCTTTTCAGCTAAATAGTCTGTGAAATGTGAACATGCATTTATATACAGAAACCAGTTTGCAGAGAAATGTTTTGTTTTGGAGATTAATGTTGTAACTGATTCTTTCAAATTCAAGTCAGGGAATCTATAAACCCCTGTAAATACTGGCACAATCTTAACTAGGTCATTTGACAACAGCAGCCTTCTCTATGGTAGAATGAGGCACATGGCTGTTTTATGATTTTGAGTTTTCTAATATCAGACCCAGTTGTTATGGGATGATAGAAAATAAATCAGTCTCAGACTCTTGCATATTTCTTCTATGCATTGTATTTGTATGAGGGAAAAGAGTCCCAAGTAAAGACTAGGAGCTAATGGATTACTATTACTCCTGATTGAAAAAGCAAAGGATTTAATTTTAATGTCTTTCATTGGTAGGAGCTTTGGATCATTTTCCCCAATAACTCGACTTAAAATTTGAGTTTCTTAAACAGCTGAACACTGGGAAAAGGAACCATAAAGCAAACAAACAGAACTTTTCAACTTGAAATTCTAGAAAACCTTCAAAACAAATGAGTTTCTTCTTTCTTCCTACAAGAGGACTTAGATCGGATTTTATTTCTAGGCCACAGGCCTAGAAACAGTTGTTCAAGTTTCTTTTATCTCATAAAATCTGCATTCTTTGTGCAGAACTGGAAACTACTGTTTTGAAAGGAGCCTGATGTGCTGCTCTGCGTAATTGCCTGAAAGCAGGCACTTCAGCTTGAAACCTGTTGGGTTTTGTGGCCTTTGTGTTGTTTATAATAACGAAGGAATGAATGTTGGCTATTAAATGTCTTTCAAGGAGAAAATGCACTTTTGGCAAAAGAGAGAGCGCAGAGGTTAACATTTAATCATAGGAGCACTTCAAATATTGCATTGCTATACCTCTCAATAAACATAAGTGCGTCAGTTGCTTGACCTGGAGTACTATCAAGTTTAATTAATTTTCACAGATTGAAAAGCATCATTTGGTTAAATGAGTATTTCTCAAAGTTAATCTGCTTGCAGAGGTAGTCAAATGAGGCTTGATATAAACCCCCTGACTTTTCCAAACCATAATCGTGGTAGGAAATATAAAACGCAATATGTACGTGTGTGTGTATATACACATGTACATATGCTTATACACTCAATGTAAACTGGGTAAAACTGCCAAATTATTCTTAATTTTGTAGGAGATTCAGGGTGTGATTGATAAAGAAAGTCAAACTCTAAAGGACATCATGGAGAAACTCCGGATCAAATATTCTGAATTGCATACAATAATTCCTGCAGAGATTGAAACACAGTTGGAGGGCTGCAAGAAAGTATTGCAAGACCTAGAAGACAAGGTAACTGTTGATGTATTTTTCATGTTTGCATTTTTGTAATGTATAAATAAGTATAGTAGTATTTGATGAAAGTTGTCACTGTAAATTTCAACTTGAAACATTGATTATATTCATTTGCACTTTTCCTCTCTGTGAAAGGGAATGCAGGAGGAAAGATTCCTCATGTTAACTGTCTCCTTTACAGAATGACCTTACAGCAAGCAGCGTGAATATAAGTTTTTTCTTTTCCATTAAAAAAGGGCATGGCAGACCCACTACCAATAAAGTCTTGGATATGATATGGGTGCTGTCTTCTATCCAGTCTGGTTCTTAAACTGAACTACTAGTTAAGAGTTGATTGGGAAGCTTGTATAGTGTAACTGAGAAGATATTTTCTAAACTGAGTTAAAAGAGGACTTTGAAAACAGATTTTTTTTTTTTTTTTAATCTGATTTTCACATGTGGTAGGGTATCATGGCATTCTTTATACCACCCTTTGGGACATGGTTGCATTCCTTTAAAAGCAGGCAGGGAATTTAAATAATTAACTGGCAGTGTTTTCTGTTTATGGGGGATATAAACAATTAACTGGAAGCAAAATTAAAGGAAAATGGAGTCATACTATAAGTCTGGGGTAAAATTTTAGCCTGGTGTATTTGTGATAATTTTTATTTATTTGTGTTACTTTTAAAAAGAAAAAAACCTTTTAGTTCTCTTATTTCAGGAATAATAAGTTTAATGCTTCTTTTAAAGGCTAAATCTCAGTTAATTTGATGAAATCTGAAAGTTTAATAAAACAATTTTGAAGTCCAGTCACTTGTTAGTATCTATGAGATTATTCATTCATTTTATTTTGCACTAAATATTTAGAGACTTTTTCATTACAGCTTATTAGTTTTCATTTAGTTAACTTTGTAGTATCTGTTTCAAAAGGAGCCAGACTTTTCAGAAATAACAACTGAGTAGAAGAGAGAAGAAGGGAAGTAAAACAGTATTTATGCTTTGGGTTTGTTGTTTGTAGGTTGTTTTTTTTTGTTGTTTACTGTTTCATTTGCTGAGCTAAAAGATTATCCCGATGTACACGTTACACGTCGGAGTGAAAGAACTGATACTGGAAACTAGATAACATCTTCTTTTCACATTTAGGTAGTGGAAAACAATATAAATTACCTTGCAAATTTTCAAAATTTGTTTAGGAAACAAAATAAATCCTGGTGGAACTGGAGGTCAGTTTAGTTACATACTAAGAAATACCAGCATGTGTTAAATTGAATTAACTTGTCATATTTTGATGGCATTCTGCCTCCTTCTAAACCTGCTAACCTAAAGATGAAAATAAATTGTAGTATTGATGCCATGCATTTTATGTGAAAAAAATATAATAAATTTATCCCATATTTATCACAGTAAGGAGTCTTGAAATTAAAATCCTACCCTGCTGATGACCAGAGCGTTGACAGATGCAGCATTTTTTCTGAGGAAAGATACAAAGTCAGTGCTTGGTCTGCTTTCTCATTTCCAGCTGTTGTATCACTCCTACACAGTTCTCTTCTATTTTGGAAACTAGCACTACAAACATCAATATTTTTTCATGTTTCTTATGCTCTAGGGTAGTAGTAATGTGCAAGTGTTTGGTGATTACAGTCTTGTGTTCCTTCTTCTAAAGAGTCTTAGGCACTAAGTACAGCTTGGACATCATAGCTTTTTTTATATAAGCATGAGTACTTGAGAGGAGCACTGTAGTTCTTTTTGGTATATATTCATTCTGATAATGCAGTATCTTGCAATTGGTATGATTATATTGGTCTGACACTACATGTTAGAATCCATAAATAATGAATAATTGTAATAAAATTAAGAAATAAAATGCATAAACAAATTTATTCTCTTACTAATAATCTTAATTGCTCTTCCCAGAAAAAGGATAATGTATAGGGAGCTTCAAAACAGAATAACTTCTAAACTAGGCATCTTTGCATCAGTGCAACAAAAAGCTGTTCAATGTGCGTATGCTGCAAAAATCCTGGGGCTGCAGCACACACAGAATTTACCATGATTTAACAATTTCCTGGTGCTTGGCTGACCCTAAGAGCTAGTGGAGTTTAGTAAGAAAAGATGAAACTCTGGGCCAAGAGCAAGAACTTTCTCACTCCCTGCACTTCATCTAGTCCATAGTAACCTGGTGCCTAGTAACTGTGTCGCTCAGTTCTGTGCTCAGGCAATTACTCAGCTTCAGCTTACTTGAGAATTTCTGTCTTTACATAAAAAATCAGGCCCTCCAGTGTACTGATTTCTCATTTCTGTGGAGTTCTGCAGACTAAAATTGATTTCCACATACTTTTAGGGGCTTGGAGCCTTTTATTTTGTTACTAAATCTCTAAATATATATTTAGAAATTCATAATACATTGATGCACTTCTATATTTCTGTATTTGTTACATGGAAGTAATAGCTGTCAGCTGAGACATAGAGGTATCATTCTAGGTTTCTTACAGTATGAATCTAAATGTGACCCTTTCCACAGTGCAACATGATTAGCCTCTGTTGCAGATTAGTTTAAATAGTGCAGCTAAGCACTTAGGGAGCTGCAGTGTCTTATTGTTAATTTCTTCAGGGATTGTATTTCTTTAACAGTTACTTTTAAATGAGAGGAATTTACTGAATATCATTTAAATGTTGAAACTGCTCACATTAATGCTTCTTCCTGCAAATGTAATTCCATTCCTAAGGTTTTAAGTGACTCGTCAAGAGAAACATAAAAAGAATATGAATAATTTTGGTGAGGAGGTGCAAAGAAACAAGCAAACCTTTGTAATCTTCCCTGTCATTTTCTCTTTACAGGTTAGCTTTGAAATCTTGCAGAGCTCTCCTCAGAATGTGCTGAAAAGGAAAGCAGAAACTATTAACAATGGCCTTCAAGCTATAGAAAAGATGTTGCAACAGAAGAGTGAAAACATTGCAAAAGCCAAAGAAGTTCAGAAGGTAATCTTGCAAAAAAAAAAAAACAAAAACAAAAAAACCCCCAACAAACACACGAACAAAAAACCAAAACAACAACAACAAAAAACCCCCACTTGTGAGTGTTGAAAGATTTTTTGGTTGTTTCTACAAAGCCTGATTTAGCAGGAGCATCAAATGGCCCTACATTCACTTTACATCTGTAAAAGGAGAGGTGCAAGCAAGCATTTTGCTGGTGAATATTTACCAGTTCTTTCTCATAGTAAAATACGTGGTTTTTTCAACTGTGAATCGCACCAGTAAATGCAGCATGTTCTGTTCTCATCATATCAGTTCTGAAATCTTTGTAATTCTTCATGCCCCACATGAAGAACAAATAACTGTTGTTATCTTTGAGCCTAACCTTTTATTTCATTTCCCCTCTCTGTCCATGCAGCAAATCTGGGATATGCTGGACCTTTGGCATTACAAACTCAATGAACTGGATGCAGAAGTGCACGATATAGTAGAGCAAAATTCCTGTCATGCACAGGAGTTGATGGATATCTTAGTGTCCCCCCTTCAGCAGTACCAACAGGTCTCACAACTTGCAGAGCGCAGAACTGCCATTTTAAACAAGGTAGATGCAAATGTGAAAGTATAAGAAAAAAAAAAACCCATGTTAGAAAAACCCAAAATGAAGTCTTTTCATAAATTATCATCCAAAGCTGTCAAATGAGTCAAAAAACTCAAAAGCCTGCTGTAGGTGCGTCATCTTATTGTAGCTCGGTTTCTGGACTCGCAAACATCACCTTCAGCTGCAATCCCAAGAGACCAGATATGCACCATGGCTGATGTGGGTTAGCATGAGGAATTCATGCCTCTGAGTGGGTGATAAGAGGGTTCTCTATGACTCTGCTGGTAGGCTATCTATTAAATTAACATTGCAACAATGCCTCCAATAATTTGCTTTGATTAGATGAAATAGCCTGAAATCATGAAAATGTTTCAGAAAAATTATGATCTTTATTTCATCATACTAATTAAACTGAGCTTGATGAAAACACATCCTGTTTTCTTTTAATTTTGTCCATAGATGCATTTATCCTATACCATGAATAAAAGTGCATTTATGCTTCTTTGTAAAATTTCTAGGCTGCCAACAGGATGGAAGAATACAATGAACTCCTGAAGAATTTGAAAGTTTGGATAGAAAACACCAACTGCTTGCTAAGAGCAGATGCTCAAAGTGACTCTGCAAAAAGCTTATGCAAACATACTGATGACCTTCAGGTAAGTGTTAGTGCAGATACATGGTCTTATTAGAACGGGTTGCTTTGCAGAGACACAATTTTGCATTCTTAAGTCTTACTGACATAAATAATTAACCATTTTCAGTAAAGCCTTTAAGTGAAAAATAGTTGAGACTCATGAAATATAGATTGATACTTTTTAGTGTTGGACATACCTGTCTTATGAAAGTGCTGAAATATGTGATTGTCTTCTGTTACCCTACTGTGTGGCTGTAATTGGTTTTGACTGCCCGAATATACATGGTTCTTTCTGTATAGAGTGTATGTAATCCAAAAAAGGTAAAGTGGTGTTTAATGTCTGTGTGTTAGATGGAAACTTCAAAGTAAACTGTGGTTTGGCAGGCCATTTTCTCTATATCTTGAAGGGAGTTCTGACTAGTAATTTCATGAATCAAATGTTTGTAATATTACAGGGAAGATCAGGGCTAGGCAAGTGCCAAGAGGATTTCTGGAAATTCCAGATTTTGAGATTTAATTTTTTATAAATCCACTCCTTGGCTTATGCCAAGAGACAGTTGGTGCTCTGAACATAGGTTTTCATACTAAAGCTAGTAAGAATTCCTTACAAAAATTAGCTGACTGCTCTGGGCTGATATGTTACAGAGCATGTAGCCACAATCAGGAGATTTTGATTTCTAAAATCTGTGAACATTTTTGTGACAAAATTTTATTGTCCCCTGCATTTGTGAATTTTGTGTTCTGAGCTAGGAAACCAGTGGATTTGAAAATGCACCCAAGGTTTGCATTAGAATTGAGGTATGCATTCAGTCCTTTCCTTCATATGCCACAGAGACAAGTGGATCACATGTGTTTCTTGCAACCCTCTCTTGTTCTCCATGAAGACATTTTCTATAATTAATCCAAAAGCTCATCCAGTTAGCTGCAGATGGGAAGAATCTTCCCATCATGAACAAGTGGCCGGGTACTTTCTGGAGCATTTTGTTACATCTGCTGTCTGCAGGCTGGTGTGCAGAAAACCTTTTTCAGGTGTCTGGCTGACATGTCTTTCTCATATATTTGGGGTCAGCCTGACCATTGCAAAGGAGCTGGAGAGGAATCTTCTCCAGGATCTCATACTTTTTTCGTAGCGGGTCCTCTCTCTGAGTTCATCTTCTTCTTTATACGTTTTGTCATGCTCATGTAGACTTGTTTTATCTAACTGATTCCCTTAAAATCATGCCACGTCTCTCATTTTCCTGCCTGCAGAATGCAGCAGTTCAGTTCCCTTAGGAGTGAAGTGTTTTGAGTGAACTAAGCTTTTGGGAATATATGCAGTGGTCAGTGACATATAGGAAATTAAAACTGATTCATTCTGCTCCTAACCTCTGTGAAACTTTCATGTTCACCATTGATGAATCAAAGTAAGCTCTTATTTAATCTCCAGATGGCTTTGGAAGACTCAGAGCAAAAGCAAAATCTTCTACACAATGTGTACTTGGAGCTGGAGGAGCTAACACCAGTCTTTGAAACAGACAGTATAATGCAACAGCTAAATGAAATAGATGAGCAAGTAGCAACTTTGCAGCATGAGATAGCAGAGATTCTTCCACAGATCCAGCATGTGGCTGACGTAAGTTTGAGTGTTCTAAAGTGCCTTTTTTCAGTGTTTCATCATATGTTATGAAATACAGATTATATTGCCTTCACAGGTAAAAACGTGTGCTGGTTTTAGTACATGTAACAAGTGAGGTAAATAATTGTTTGGAAACAAGCCATCTCAGAAGATATTTGATATCTAATTAAGCTGCAAAGTTCAGGAGTATTAATGAATCTCCTTGTTTAGGAGGAGAAATGCAGGGCTTGTTGACTGGCAAATTAAAAGGACTTATCTTGCCAGAGGGTAGGGCTCCTGTTCAGAGGCACCCGGACTCGCACCATGGCTAGAGAAGTTGATGAAGTTCAACAGAGACAAATGCAAACTCTGACACCCCAGAGGAGACATGTCCAAACAGAGGCTGAGGGCCAACCAGCTGGAAAGCAGCTCTGCCAAAGGGTTGTGGTTCTGGTGGACAAGTTGATTATGGCATAGTAGCATGGCCTGGCAACAAGACCAACAGGGTCCTGGGCTGCCTGGCAGATCATATGTGGGTACTGTGCCCAGTTTTAGGTTTCCCAGTGGAAGACGTAGACATTCCTGAAGTGAGTCGAGGTAGGCTTTCAAGGTGATTGGGGGGCTGTAGCATGGCATGTAGGAGGAAAGGCTGGGAAACCTGGGTCAATTCAGTCTGGAGAAGAGACAGCTGGGGGTGGGTATTACTGCTGCCTACTACTACATAATAGGATGGAGCCAGACTTTTCTTAGGGTCTGCAGAGTAAAGACGAGCAGTAACAGACCCAAATGATAACAGAGGAAATACCATCTACATATTAAAAAGGAATCTGTTTTGGCTTTTTTTTTTTTTTTTTGTTTCAATGAGATTGGTTAAAAACTAGATCAGGGGCCCAAAGGGGGAGGGTCAAGTCCCCATCCTAGGAGATGCACAACTATCAAAAGGATCATGCCCCAGACAGTGTGCTCTGATGGGCACCAGATACCTCTCAAGGTCCCTTCCAACCTAATTTATTCTGTGACTCTGACTCTGAGAGTTCACAGCAGCTGGACTTTATGTGGGTCCATTTTCTATGTGATGTAAGACTCTTCCAACAGAAAGTTGCAAGTGTATATTTAGATAGTTTCCTATGCTGATAACTGTCACCACTGCAGAAATGTCTTGTCATTACTGGTAATTTATAATGTGACTTTTCAAGGATATTTCAATTCTGTATTCAGTGTTTAAAACAGACCAGGTAACCTTAGAAGTTTAATTCCTTCAGAAGTTAATTATGATACATAATCTATAATAACTAACCTTTTGTTTTATAGCATCCATTAACATATCCTGCATACAGTGCATTTGTTTTTCAGTATTTCTTTTTAAATGTAAGTGAAAGGCAGAAATGCAAGCTGATTTTGGTACTTGTACTATCTACAAATATTCTCTCTTTTCCCAAAATCTAGGAATTGGATGCCATCGAATCTCACATTAAAGTGTTTGAGAAGGACATTGTCAAAATGAAGACAAGCCTGTCATCTGAAGATCTGTTAGAATTTTCTCCTAAAGACCAACTTAAACATGGACAGGTCTGTGAAAACTCCTATATGGACTTTTTTTCTCTATATATTTATGCATAACTTAGCATAAATATGTTTTCACAAGCTGCTTTGTGACTTTTGCCACTTACCAGTTTCTAGTATATGATTTTGAAATGTTAGTATCACACAAATTCTAACGCTCAGGTCAAAGATTGAAAGTATTTTTATAGTCATGATTTCAGCTACATATTTCTACAGTAGCAAGTAGTACAGTCCAAGAGGAGCACACTGGTAGGGCAAAACAGTTGATGCAGAGGACCTGATATCTGTGTTGTATGTGTCTTGGGGGCTTACTGTGGAATGATCCTGTAGGGTGGATATCCATTAGTGGCTGGGTGTCTTCTGCTTTAGCTTCATTTGAAAGGAATACAGTTTGCATGGTCCAAGACAACTGCTCAGTGTAAACACCACGGTGAAACTGTTGGGAGATCCTTTCAAGAAGCACAGTCATGGTTTGAGTGAAAACATTTTAAATTAAAGCACTATTGAGAAAATGCCCATAATGAACTCGAATATGTAACTTACATACATGTTGTCAGACATACCTGCCATATTTGAGTGTCTCCATCTTTGGAAAGTTTATGGCCTGACTCTCAGAGACACTGTGTATCACTCTACTTAGCATCAAACCGCAAGTAATCTGAAAGTCTCAAAATCAGGCCCTATTTTTCAAAAAATAGAGACAAAGTATAGTAGACATTTCTGGAAAGGCAGGCTGGAGTGACTTGCCATAAAACCTTTTCGTCATGCAGAGACTTCACTGCAAAGATATCTCGGCCACATGGTTTTCCTTTCTCTGCTTGAGTGAAGCAAAGCAAAGCATTATAGTATCTTTTCTTTTATACCACGTGCATTTCAGTTAGGTAACTGAAATGCAAAAAGCATGGATTCAGTATCAGGGAAGAGATGAATGTCATCATACATTTCATAGATTTGTTATCCAGAGAATGATTTTGTAATGGCTACGTTACATGGAAACAATAAACTGATATTTCTTCTGGAAAATAACGTTCATCTACTTCCGCATTTTAAATTGAAACGATATGTTTAGTAAATAGTAATTAATCTGAATATGATCCTTTATTTGTCACTATGCAAACTGTATGTATATGCAGAAAAGGCAAAATTGTAAATGTTAGTTGTGTATTTGTCTCACTTTAGGCAACCTCACTATAGATTTTCACTTGTTTGTTCCAAGATTAAAATATTCTTCCTTCTTAAATGTGAAACTCACCAGAGAGAGCTTTTGCACATCATGACAGTAGTATAAATTTTCAGTTTTGATTTTTCCAACTCAGTATCATGTCTGTCATCTCTCCTGTATCCTAATAGGTTATACTGGACCATGTTGGTCGTATGAAGAAAACTATTGTACATATACAGTCCTATGAAGATGCACTGCAGCTACCAGGGGTGAAAATGCAACCTTTCTCAGTCTTTCAGAGAGCAAGGCAGCTTTTGAAAGAATTGAAGAAATTAGAAAAAATTACTAAAGAACAAAATGATCTTCTGGAGGTAACTCATGGGAGTTACATTCTTTCGATTCTCTTCACCATCCCTCCAGGAGTGGGGTGGGGGAGAGTGAGTGGGGGATGCATGGTTGAGTTACCGGCTAGGCTTAAACCATGGCACAGGTATATAGTATGTCTTCTATGACTCTATGTAATGGTTTGGGGTCTTTTTGTAATTTGATACTATGACAAGGCACTCTGAATAGTCCCGAAATTCATTTCAGTTTTCCAATTCGGTCACAACTGACAGCATGTTGTTTGGCATGTTGTAGAAGAAATGAAGGCCCAAGTGTCTTATGATCCTGGTTTGCACAACTGATGATTGAAGTCCAGTGTTACGTGCAGGTGCTCACATCTGCAACGTTCAGGTACTTAAACTTACCTGAACATGAAAATTTTTGTTGATGATCGTTGAATAGAAATTGATGACAGCAGAAACTCATTTAGTAAAGATGATCTTCCCAAATCAGTGAGCCAGGAAAGCGACTGTTTTCCACCACTGTCACTTGGTTTTGAGGCATGCCAGCTCCTTCCCTCAGAAGATCCAAGGGTGTGTCTACATAAGTGAACATGTGACAGGGGGGTTGGGGATGTTGTTGACAGGTTTGGAAACAGAAGTGATGTAACAGCATTGATGTGACACATGGCTATAAGAGAAGGCAGTGCAGATGGGTCAGTGAGTGTTAACTCATGGGCAGTAAGGGTTATGAAACAGCAATGCTGGCTCCAAACCTGAAGTAGCATCTCTGCAGCACTTCACTGAGTGATGTGGTTGTACCAGCTCAGGAAGGTTTTAATTCGGGGGTATTTCCATCAGGTTCCACTGCCCAGGGTATATATACTTGGGGACAGCCTGGAGTTTGGTTATGCATGTTCCCAAGTGAGCAGAGGTATGAAAATTCTCATATGACCCATCCATTTCTCAGCAGGATTATAGCAGCACTTAGAAAAATAATACAGTATCTTTACTGATTTGGTTTTCCAGCCCTACTGTAGTACAGCAGGTGCTTTAAAGCATTGAACCTCCTACTGGGTATTTCAGAGGCCACGCAGAAAAAAGTGACAGCTAAAATGTGAATGTCCATCTTTGATTTTCAGTTTGTGAAATGAAGAGCTGCACACCAGACGAAAAACTCAAACATGGTGCATGACTAATGCATGCTTGGAGTCTGGGGAAAAAAAAAAAAAAGCAATGATTGTGTGAGATCCGTATGATTCCTACAATCTTGGGGTTTTTTTAGTCCATACAGTTTCTTATGTCTGAAAAATGGATGTGGTAAAATGTACCTTTTTCAGCGAGTTACCAGATTAAATACTCAAGAATTTTCAAAGCAATTTGAAACTATCAGAAACAGGGTGCTTTGCAATTATAAAGTGTTACCATGAGATTTCTAACTGGCTTATGTGAAGCATTAGGTTAAGGCTTAGATCTTTCTCATTTTTGAAACTGCTGTAACCTTTTCTGCTCAGCATTTGCCTTTATCTTGTAGGCACCCAATAATCTGTAGCTGAGTGAAATTTCTTTGTGAGAGAACAGATTGGAAAAACTGCAATTCTTGCAGCTAGGATATCAAACTGTGCAAAAAAGATTTTCCAGTTCTGTTGAATGGGTTGAAAGAAGCAGTACTACAATAGAAGTCTAGCACCAGCAAAGACATAACAAAGAATAAAGCTATTAAAGGATGGCATGTTGAGTACTGCATGGAAAGGTAGTAAGTATCCTGATAGACAGGAAAGCAAATGGGAGGCAAGCTTCCTGTACAAATATATATACATACTAATTTTTTTCCTGAGGATTAGTTTTGAAATCTCAGTGCTTGGGTGTATTTGCCCGTATTTTGCTATCAGTGATGCAATAGGCTATTGCGCTAATAACTTTTGCATAATTAAGTTGCACCTGAAAAAGTATAGCAGCAACAAAACGTAAAAGCTTTGGGGAAGGATTTTAGGTAACTTCAATCTGAATTGAATGTTGTCCTCTGTTTTTATTATGGCCTGTCAAGTACTTAAAGAATGTCATCAGGAGGAGGAGTTGGAAGCCGCAGATGCTTCTGCTGGTTTTCTGTGCAAGAGAGTGGCTCTATTTGCATTAATGCTGATTTACTGTGTTCATTTTTAGAAAGCTCTTTCATAACAAAAAATAATGCCTGCCTGCCTGTACACTGTAGGCAGGTGGGTCTTTGCCATGGGTAGGTCTTCTAGTATTACCACAACAGGAAAAGTAAAGAGCAAATGTTAAGCAGGACATAACTTAAAAAAGAGGCAACACTTCTAGGAAGATACTCACTCCCACATATATGGCATAATTTATGTTATATTAAGAGAAGGATAAAATAAGATTTTTTTCTTTTTTTTTTTTTTTTTTTTGTGCCTCAGTAAAAGGCAGAGAACAGATGAGCTATCTTCAGGCAAGCAGCTATGGTCACATATTGGCCCATGACAGGAGACATTGGAGTCTGTATACAAATTATTCATATTCTTTAATCAAGGAATTTTTGAGGTAGTACACATTTTACCTATTGCTAAACAGTCCTATTCATGTGGAAGTGAAAGTGTGGTCAGAGAATCACCCTTTTAGAGGACTTTTAGTTTCTCATAGAACTGAGCAGAAGACCTATTCTTTGTTTTCCTCCTCTGATTCTTAATGATATTGCATTAAGATTATAGGCCACAATTAAATATCTTCTTCTCCAATTTGGCTTTTTTTCTGTTACTGTTCATAGCAGGAGAGACTCTGCTTTGAAAGGCAGAGTCTCTGCACAGTTTGCAGAGAGATTATTTCAACCTGTCAGGCTCGAAAAAAATGCTGCTATCAGCAGAGTAAGTTCAAGTAGACTGCATTTTCTTCATTATCTTTTGCAGGCACTTGAGGAACAGCCTTTAAATATTCTTTGGTTCTCAGCTCATGGGTCAGAAAACAGAGAGACACCAAATGTGTTCTGCAAGCTAAATGTTTTCAGAAAATATTTTGGTTTGTAGACGTAACAATTTCTTAATTAGCTGAGACATTGTAATTGGCAGTAGCTGACAAACATTAGCAGTGTTGGTGGGGGGAACTGCCCATTTCTGTACAAACAGTAAAGCATAGAGATTGATGAGATTTTGCTGCCACTCTCAAATGAGTAAAAGTGAATTTGGCTCTTTATAATGTATATGTTTCCCAGTAAGCCATGTTAGCAGCAGAAGCTCACACCAAGTAGAAATACTTATCCTTTTTATAGAAAGTATTCAAATTGTCAGTACTGTAGTTGGCTTATCCTCTGAGCTGCAGTGTCTGCTTGGTGTGCAGCACAGTTCATTTGTGGTCAGTGCAGAACTAGCTGGCAGTAAAAACCTGAGCACCAATAAAAACCAGATAGGCTTTCTAACTTGACATAAAACCCTGTAATTTCTCCCTTTTTTTCAACCTGTTCTAAATTGTAGTGAATATGATTAAATATGCTTTTTGCATTTTATAACCAAATTCATAGTTCTATTCTGGAGTAAGCGAAGAGGTGCTTCTAGGCAGAATACTCCACCGTACTTCGACTTACGGATAGAGCAGTTTATCTTTAGCAAGTGAATAATAAACTTAGGGAAGGTAGGGTTGTGCAAAGTTAGCTGACCAAATACTTTTACATGTAACTACAGATACAAAGGAGGAGTCAGTACTCTTCAGTACAAGTTTTTTGCATTACTGACTAGTTTGTTTCTTTGTTACTGAATTCACAATTATTTATGAGGATTACAATTTCACAGGAAGCTGTAAAGAAAACAGAAGAATGTGAGCAAGAAATGGAAAAGTTGAAACAATTCCTAAAGAACCCCATGGTCGAAATATCACAAGAAGATCGACCACTGGCTCAGAAGACTCATTGTCCAGAGGTGAGTTTTACTGTTTACTCTCTCATGTCTGCTACTTGTCCTGACTAACACTAATC
The DNA here is from genome assembly GCA_009867235.2 of Psittacus erithacus. Taxonomy (NCBI): domain Eukaryota; kingdom Metazoa; phylum Chordata; class Aves; order Psittaciformes; family Psittacidae; genus Psittacus; species Psittacus erithacus. Next base: position 19,945 of record WYDI02029424.1, on the reverse strand, counting down.
ACGATGATGCAGAACACTGAGAAATATCAATGTGCTTCCCCTCCCCACCATGCGTGGTCAAGCAGTCAATTAAATGACATAGTGTGACTATGTGTATGTAAATTGACATATACCAAGAGATATTACAATTAATATTAGTTGGTTATATCTTCCATAATTTGCTTCTATTGATTTTGATGTGTTGTTTGTACCAATATCAACTTTTAAGGAAAACTTAGAATGCTGCTTTCATGACAGCTGACAGCTGTTTTGGTGAAACAATATGCAGCATTCATATCTTGCCTGTGTTTAGTATCCAGCTAATGTTGCTGAGGTAGCAGCCTGGGATAATGCATAAGCAGAGAACTGAGTCCATTTCTGATCACTGACCATGCAGCAGTACTTTTGGTGGTTCTGTTTAGGGATTCTTTAGACTCCTTTTGCTCTCCTCGCTGCCACACTGTTTTCATTAACTCATAAACATATGTTGCTTTTCTCCTTGCAATCAGCTGCTTTTTGTAATGGACGAATTGATTATTTAATCAAAAGTAAGATGTGTTTTAAGGACAGCACTGCAAAAGTCAGGAAATGACTGAGCGTAATATCTGTTTATAAAGTGCCTCTGAAATTCAGCTTTTTGCAGTCAGTCACAATAAAGTTAATATACATACACTGTACTTGCCTAATAACTATAATCACTTGGTAGGCTCCTAGGCACATAACTGCTTTGCTTTCAGGTGGTTGGATGTTGGAGGCTTGATGTTAGTATGAGGCGTGACTCATTTCCCTGTTCCTGTTTTTGACTTTTAGTGTAGGACTGTCTGTTTAATAGCTCCTGTTGTAGAGGAAAACCTTTTCACAACTGTAGCATTTCGTGAATAGATGTGGGCAATGGAATTGCCCATCTCATTGAGGGGCTTCAGATGAAGAAGTGACATTAATAAAGAGTTGGTTTCTGAGGAAGTTTTTACTAGTGAAGTTGGCAAACAGTATCTGGTGAATGTATGCTGCAAAGTCTTTTCTTGCAATAAATCAAATAAAAATGCTCTTCTTAGTGGACATTTATAAAATATGCCAAATTGTCATGGATGGCTTTTTCTTCATTCCAATGGCTTTTTCTTGTCTTTGCCTTTGGAAGATTTTATCTTGTGGGTTTGAGTGTACGAAAGGAAAAAAACACCCTTGCCTGAGCACAGTTTCCATGTCCTTTGAAAATTTGCTGGGGTTTCTGCCTCTACTTACCCAGTCCTGCAGCCACACTAGCATTATTAACAGAAGAAGCTGTAGTTGAGATGGAAGCAGCAGTCTTACTGCTTTCATCTGTCTTTGATGCATAGCATCAAAGCTTGGTCTGATGAACTGAGCCCAGTGTGCAATGGGATCTTTCTGAGCAACTAACAATGCTTCAAAGAGCTTTAGCACTTTCAGTAATGGAGTAGGGCATTTTATTCCTTGCCTTGTCTTACTCTGTGATTTGTTGTGCTTTCTTTGCTCACCTGGAGACTGGGTGATAAGGGAAGGTCCTAGCAGAAACCACCAGAGTAGAACACCAGCTAGAGCCAGCTCTGGCTCTTCAGGGAGGAGACAAAGACAGATTTGTTCCCCCCTTTATAAATGCAGTTACTTGGATTATTGTTCAATCCCTGCAGATTGGGGATAATTGTTCCCAATATCACATTGAAAGACATGGGATAGTTTTGGCCCAGTACATGTCACTAAAAGCCAGTGAATAGTTTTTTTCCTTCTTTTAGTCCAGCTTCAACAAAGAAAACTCAGCTACCTGAGCTACCCTTATTGTTGTCTTTGACCTCATCAAGGCTATCCTAAGTGTTTTGTGTCAGGTTTCCAGAGAAGGTAGTTCATCACCTGCTCTGACACACAGAGTAATGTAACCAAGCTGCATTCCCTCTGTCCTGAAGGAAACTCATATCCCCATGGCTATGCAGGACCTAGTTAGAATTAGTTACCCAGCCTTTCACATTTATTTTCAGGCTACGTGTGCATTACAGGCAGCAAGTGCTGTTCTGATTTCAGCCTGTTGCTGCTGTTTTGCATGTATCTGGACATCTTCTGTAGTGACAATGGGGAATTGTCCAAATGCCCTGAAAAAAAAAAAAGGGAAATAGCCCCAGTTTCAGTAAGATGGATCACTGTTATCATCTGTTACATTGCTGTTTGGTTAAGTAAGAAAAATGGATGCTTATGAGTATTGTTGCTCCTTAGGGAGACGTGGAAGCTGTAAAAGAAGAAATCATAAAGCTGTGCCAAAGAAAGGAAGATGTCCTCACTGGAATGAAGAATTCAATGTCTGAGCTTCACCAGCGCTTACAGCAAGAAGTGCCTGAATCAGAAGATGAACTTACAGCCTCTGTATTAGCACAAAGTGACTTGACTGGGACTGATGTTTCTGGTCCGCGGGTAAGTGGAGCACCACGTTGTGATCACTCACCTGAGAGCTGAGGAGGCAGGTAAATAAACTTTCTTCCTCCAGGAGGAGTGGCATTGAGAGAGGAGCATCCCTGCAGCTGTGAATTAATACTTCTTCTCATCTCCTTTGTGCTTCTGAATGGTCCCAGAAGGACTGAGTATGATGCATGTATAGAAGGAGGCAGGAGAAGTGTACCTCTGATTATTTTTTTAGCATGAGCAGATCCAACATGAAGTTTGCATCAAGCAATCAACAGCAAAATCTTCAATGTGTAGTTTTGTTGATAATCAGTTGTTATGGGATTTTCAGTAAATTGTTTTTGTAGAGCAAAACGAAATTTGACCTTATTATAGTTGTGATGTTAAAACAGTATAGCACAGAAAAAGTCCCAGTTTTCAAAGGTGCTTAGTACCTGCAGTTTTCAGTTACTTTTATGTAGCGTGGCAGATGTTCAGTGCTTCTTTAAAAATTGACCTCAAGTGGTGACCTTCTTTTGGTTTACAGGCAGAAGAGAAAAGGCTTTTACTGTTCTTGTCATGAATAACTGGACTGTCTCTTTGTGTGTATTTTTGTAGTTGAAAAAAAGAGGAATGATATTTCTTCTACCTTCCTTGGATGAAGAATCAGAAGACTGTTCTTTTCACAGCAAGGTGAGTTTGGTACGATCTTGCATATACAGCTGTGTATGTAAGACACAGGATTTTGGTACAGGACAAATTATGAAAAATATGTTAATCCAAAACACTTTAGAACAAATTAAATATCTTTTATTGCTCCAGGATACTAAGAAATTGCGCTTGAGCCAGCCTACCAGTATTACAATATCAGTGTTACACAGGACCTCATTCTGTGATGTGTGACCCTGCTTTTGGTGGCATTGCTTTGACAGTAATACCCCCTTTATGGAAGTGCTCATGGCAAAACATGAGCCTAAATGCCAATGTTTATATGTGGAATGGAGTTTAGAGAGAATTAGGCAGCCTCTGAAATGTTAAAACTTAATCAAAATTATTTGTATGTTTGAGCTTAAGAAAAAAGAGCATGATCAGACTATTGGAAGGAAGTGAAGGAGAGATTTCTGAGAGAATGGTAGACCCTGCTCAGCAGGTTGCTCTGAACCTGCGGAGTCTAAATGCCCATGTGAACTGCAGAGGAACAAAGCTGGGAGTAAAGTTACATGATGTAGTTAATAGCTTTGGGAAGAAGAAAAAAAAATCCATGAAACTTTCTGCACACTTTTCTGCATCCTAGGAACTAAATGAGAGTTACTTGAATGAAATCAGGAATGTGCAGAAGTGCCGATTAACTTTTGTAACCTAGATACCCACTCACATAGCAGTTCACAGCCTGCCTGGGCTGGTAATGACCAGCTACTCTCATATACATCTCCTGGAAGGGACTGTGGTGTCAATTGAGTTTTGAAGAATCTCTGTTTCTCTGAAGTCCTTGCTATGGATATTAATTAGAATTTTTGCTACACCCTTGCAACAAGAATCAAAAGGAAATGAGTTAAAGAGGTGATAGGGTGTTGAAGGGGTTGCTTTAGGGTGGCAAGGATGAAAATCCATCGTTTCACAGTGTGAAGAAGTCACAACAACCTGCATAGAGGTGGTGTCTTACTACTCTGATCCAAGCACTTCAGTTGCAAGGTTTCTGCCCCTTCATAGCTGCAGTTTTCTTTACAAACGGGATGTTTTAGGGGACAGGAGAAAGGTTGTTTCTTGGGTTTATTTTTTTTTTATATATAGTGTGAAAAAAATGGGGATATTCTGTGGTCTCTAGAGAAAACTGCTAGTGTCATCCAACTGCCATTCGTTTTGTAGCAGAGCTACAGAGCAACGGAAAGGGTGAGATTTGGGAAACACAATAAGAATAGATAAACAAAGCAGAAATAGACCAAAGTGTTACTAAAGGTTTGCAGTGATTTACATTGCTTGACCAAATATCTGAGCTTCCTGTTCACAATCTAATGCGCAGCTGTTTCTGCTTTCAAAGGGAGGTACAGCCACAGAGAAAGATGCAAAATTCTGGCCTTTGGAAAAGGATAATGAAAGGCACAAGGAAGACGGTGCAACCTCCTGGTCTTCTGGTACCTTGTCGGATGGCCTCATTCAGGTAATGCAGTTGGGGTTGTCTCCATGGGGACTGGGTCTCATCTTTGTAGAAAAGATCTGCACAAGTCCTAGGTATTGCTGAAATGTGCAAAGCAAGAGAACTGTAGAAATGCAGGACATGATGGCCTTGTTCAGATCTTCCATCTTCCATATCATGCTAAATCTTGCCATTTAAAATCTCTTCTCCTGTTGCACATTTTGGTTGGACTCACTGACCTTGAGTTTTCCAACCTAAGTGATTCTGTTATTGAATATTAATTTCTTCTAGCCTGTCAAAAACCCCAAAGACAAAAATGAACGTTTGGTAGCAGCAATTTGTTTCACTAATTACTAGAAAGGCTATAAACTGTGCATTTTGTTGGGGGGGGGGGCGTGATTTGTGGAAGAGGTTCTCTTTGTACATAAGAAGACCAGCATCTGGTCATTTTGGCTGTGGTCTGTTTTGCGTAGTGTCTCAATGATGTAATAACTGCAATTGTTTCTGCACAACAAAGCAATAATCATAGAATCATTTAGGTTGGAAAGACTTTTAAAATCATTGACTCCAACCATAAACTTAACACTACCAAGTCCAGCACTAAACTACTTCTCTAAGTGCCACATCTACACTGCTACACATCACACTACTAATGATACAAATGCTTTCAGTGTTGCTTCTCTTTCTACAGGATGTTGATGACATGATGGAATTGCACAGTAAACATGGTGAGAAAACTTCTATGCAAACTTTGCAGAGTACTGAAAACCCTGGTGCAGGTGATGGCAGTCATGCTATGGTGAGTTTGAAGGCATGAAGTAGGCTGAACAAGGTGAATTTCTCAGCTCATTGTGCAACCTACCTAGTAGGCAGAGGCCCTGATTCATTATGGTTATGCTACTGGAGTTTGTTGCAGTATTTATGATATGGTAGGATACCTACAAACCTTTGTGGGCCTCTTCATATTACTGCTTTGGGTGATTTTGATTTGCTTCTTGAAAATGCCATTTACTAGAGAACAAAATGGAGTGTTTTCAGGAAATAAGCAGCTGACATTCATATAGGCATTAATGGAGGGGTTCAAGTGATGTAAGCATACATCAACTATGGGATTTTTAAGTAGGAGTTAAAAGAGAAATTAAGGAGATTGAAACTCCTATATATTGCTGCTTTGTGAAAGGCATGCTTACAGTCTAAGCGAAGAGTGTGCAGTAGCCTGTAGGTTATATACAGTTTAATATCTTCTGGCTGTTTAAGGCGTTAATCAATACCCCCTGGGGAACTGCCCTGAGGGACAAGGTTGCAGAACAGAGCTGGCAGATCTTAATGACACTTTCCATAGAGTACAAGAGATCTCAGTCTCCAGGTGTAAGAAATCAGGAAAGGAAGGCAAGAGGCTGACATGAATGTGTCGAGTTCTTTCATGACTTAGTGGCCTTCTATGGTGGAATGACTAGTTCAATGGACAAAGGAAGAGCTATGGTTGTCATCTGTCTGGACTTCTGTAAGTCCAGACTTCTATAAGGCCTTTGACATGGCCCTTCACAACATCCTTTCTGAATTGGAGTGAGATGGATTTAATGGACAGACTGTTTGGTGGATGAGGAATTGGACGGCTGTTCGCATTCAGAGAGTAGTCGTCAACATCTCCATGTCCAGACAGAGATCATGATGAGTGATGTCCTTCAGGGGTCTGTACTAGGACCAGTACTATTTAATATCTTCGTCAGTGACACAGACAATGGGATTGAGTGCATACTCAGCAAGTTTACAGATGACACCAAGCTGTGTGGTGCATTTGACGTGCCTGGGGCACAGGATACTATCCAGAGGGACCTGGACAAGCTTGAGAAATGGGTCTGTGTGAACCTGATAAAGTTCAGCAAAGCCAGGCACAGGGTCCTGAATCTGGCTCAGAGTAACCCCCAGTATCAGCACAGGCTGGGCGATGAACAAATTGAGAGTAGCCCTGCAGAGAAGGACTTGGTGAATGAAAAGATAGACATGAGCTGGCAGCTTACAGCCCAGAAAGCCAGCCATATCCTGAGCTGCATTGAAAGGACTGTGGCCAGTATGTTGAGGGAGATGATTCTTCTCCCCTCTACTCTTACCTAGCGAGATCCCACTTTTCCACTTCGTGTTTTACTATAATGTGACAATTCCGTATGTTATGCAAATCCCTGTAAAGAGTGATATTTTTCTTTTTTTTTTTTTTTTTTTTTTTAAATGATGTACTTAGAAGTTCAATTACTATTTGGAGTCAGGAAGGCATTCATTTTCATGAATGGTAAATCTATTTGTTTTCCCTAGAAATGTGGGTATGTGTAGAGATTTCTGAAGTTGATTATGTTCTCCATTTAGAGCTTAACTGCATGCTAAAATTAAATAATTCCTACTATGTTAGTGACTGCTAAATGATACCATGTCCTCCCTCTGGCATGTTGTCCCTTCCATGGAAACGTATGTGCTTCCAAATTCAGCTATAGCAGCCTAAAACATGATTTAGGATTCAGAAAAATGTTTGAATTACTGGATGAGGAAGAAAAGATGGGTTATAGTGGTAGGTGACTCCCTAGAGGGTAACAGAGGGCCCAGTACACTTGACAGATCCTACCCTGAGTGAAGTCTGCTGCTTTCCTGGCACCTGGGTTAAGGACATCGCTAGGAAGTTTGGTTGCCTGGTATGGCCTTGGAATATTATTACCAAAACATGCTCTTCCATATGAGTGGTTTTAAAGCTGTGACATGCGGTCAGAAGATTCTATGATTCTGTTGTCAGTTGAGCCATGGTAACCATCCACTGGTGCCCCCATGAAGTGTGACACAGACAACTATGCAGACCATACTCAAACTAATTTGACTATATATCCGAATTTCTATTTCTGTGGAGGAGGGGGGACCAAGTTTACTGCAGTAACGCTGTCTAGCTGGGGAGAGGCAGAGCATGCTGACAGTGTGAACTAAACGCTTAGGTACACATACGTGTGTGATGAAAGGGTGTCAGCGCAGTATTATACATGTGTACTGTTTTGTTATTTAGATGAATGAACTAGAACAAACAGGTCTAGAACTAGAGTTGGAAGTTTCTGGTGGAGGTTGAAGTAAGTTGGTACCTTTTCTTCTTCAGTCATGTATACCTCAGGAGACACAGTTAGACGGTTCTGGGAATTGTAAGCTCAGATACCCTTTTTGTGTTTAATGGTACTGTCCCATGGTGACTCAGAGGCAAAGAACAGTAGTGATTAAGACATTGATAGATGAAATCATGCGCTTTTGCTCCCTGTTTTTCTGCCGAATCTCATCTTAGCATGAAGCTTGTACACGACCAGTGACTGTCTCAGTTGCCTGAATGTGTTCTCTAGGGCCATGGTAGTGTATAGATAATTTTATTCTTGGGGTGTTTTGCTTGACTTACTTATCAAGTATCAGTATTTGTATGTATGGAGGTATATGCACACCTATACAGCCTTCTAAGCAACTGCAGATGTCTTAGCACATTCTAGGTTTCTCCTTATTACGGAGTGTGCAATATTGCTTTTTGAAGGAGTGCAAGTTAGAAAGAATTACATGAGGCATACATAAAAATATATATTATTTTTCTGTGTGATGTAAAGCCCAAATAAAGCACTGGTTGAATTTTGGAACAGAACATGTGCAAGTAGCTTGTAAGCATTGCCTGACAGCTTGCTTTGCAGCTTATAAACTGCATTGCTTTTACATCTAACTCCTACAGGAAAACATCTCTCCTAAGGGGAGAGCTGGTTAATGGTGCGTCATCCTTCTTCCTCTTGTTCAGGTATACCTGTGCCAATGCAAATTGCCGTCTGGAAACCTGTTACACCAGATCCTGGATCATTTGGCTGCTGAGTTTCCTTTTCTTTTTCTCTTTCTTTTTTCCTTTTCTTTCTTTCATTTTTAATTTGGGAACATGGTGGCAGAGTTGTTTCAGAGCTCTGTGATTGCAAAAGTTAAATATTTCCCACTGGTAAGGGGAAGGGAAAGAAAGGATAAAGCAGATAGATAACTGCATTTCTTCCATGTGCTTTCCTTCAGAGTGACAAGCCGCCTCCTGTCCCTGACATCACCTGGGGCTCTCGAGGGAAAGCTGTGGGTCCCAGCAGATTGGAGCCAGAAAAGATCCTCCAGGTGTGCCAGGCTCAGGTTGCCGAGGTGGAGCAGTGGCTAGACAAAACTAAAGTGTCCCTGAAGTCAGACCCCCAGACCCCCAAAATGCAGCATGCGGTGGAAATGCAGCTTGCCTATTACCAGGTAAGACAGAGCAGACAGGTTACTGCTGCTATCCATACTAGTTGCACTTCCCTGAGGTGTGTGTCTGCAGAAGAGCAATGCTCACTTCTTCTGCTCTCCCCACTTAATTGCCTTCATTACACTGTGCAGAAAACATGTAACTGCTTGGCTTCAGTTTCAGGTGCAGCTTTCCAGGGGCTTAGTTAAAAAAAGCTATCTTTAGATTTGGGTTCTTTATGCATCCAGGGATTTAGGTAGAATTCTTGAGTATTTTTAAAGCTTTTTTTTGTCTTTGGTTTATTTTCAGAAACATGGCTTAGTATAGTTTGAATCCTCCATTAAAAGGCAATTTTTCATTGGTCTCAATCATGATAAATCAGCTAGGATAAAAAACAGATTTTTTTTTTCTGCAGCACTTTCACTTGTTTCAAAAGACTGGCATAAGAATGCTTCCCAGTTGTTAAAATTTTCTTTATGCAGAGCAGCTGCCAGCATAGGTAGAAAAATAGCGGCTTGTCCCCTGCCTTCTGTGAGCTGTGGTGATATTTGGACCTGCCACCAGGGCATCCTTTTGCTAGGCCCAGATGGCAGCAGAAGGATAGGAGTAGGTGATAGCTGTTGGTGAAAACAGGTGGATGCAAGCAGAACTGACTGAGGGGCTGGGCTGAGTGGGAGACTGGCAAGCAGCTTTTTTCTCTGGTGTGCAGATTATAAGTGGCAGGCTTGCCACTTTGAAGTTCCCTGTGGTGTCAGTCTGGTGTACCAGTTTGCTCCAAGCACTGTCTCTACATAAAGCAATAAATTTCACTCGCTTATGAAGGAGCCAATACCAAGATGTCCCCATTTAAAATTGCTAGGAGACATTTCCAGCTGTTTTGTTGTTGTTGGGTGGTATGTTTTTTTAATAGGAACTGAGTCCATGCAAAGAAATGCCCCTAGGTTTAGGCTGTTATTCAGCCAAGCGCTCAGGTGCTGAACTCTGCAGGAATTAGATCTTGAATGCACCTAAGTAACTGCGCCTGGATCCCTTTCGAGTTTCATGTCGGCGTAGTCAGGGCAGTTCAGCTGGTAAAAACAAAGAGGCTTCAGGCAGCTGTAAGTGCTGCTGAACTCCTGTCAGCTTTTAATGACTTGCCTCAATGTTAAGACAAGAACCTGGTAGTGGTGGGAGGTTTTTCTAACCTAGTCAAGATCTACAGAGAAAAACTCAAATAGCATGAAGCAGAAACAGTCTCTAGATATGGACATATGATGTAAAGCAGTTAATTTACTGCAGTTGATTACTTTGCAGTTGAGCCATAGTACCTTGTCTCCACACTCACCTGAAAAATGTGAGTTTAAAGTAATGCAGTAACTTTGTTTCACAGCAGCTTGAATCAAAAACCAGATCCCAACAGTTTACAATAGCCTGGCTGACATACGGTAACATTACTATGTTTTGGTAATTCAGCATCATTTCTCCCAAAGGATGATGTGATCAGTCTGTGTACTGCCTCTTTCCCCACTGAGGTGTGTTGTCTTCTTGATTGCATCCAAATGGAGTCTTTCATTTCTGCTCTCCTCTTTTATTATTCTGTATCTGAGTTAATACAAATTCCTGCAGAGGCTATTGTTGAAATACTTTTAAGACTAACTGTACAAAATTTATTTATTTAACTGTTCAGAGAAAATCTGGGGGTTTTGAAGCTGTGTCTTTTTTTGCCTCCATGTTTCTTTTTGGAGGGGAGAAGTGTTAGCATTGACTTCAGAACGTTATCAGGAAAGGAGTGTTGTACTTCTAAGAATAAATAATTGACTGCTGTCCCTTCTAGGTGGTGATAGAAGACATTGAACTAAAGATCCTTAATTTAACGGAAGTTTCTGGGGCTAGTGCAGACCATGAACAAGAGGTAGAAGCTCTTTCTCTGAAGCTGAAGGAAGTGAAGTGCAGTTTGGAAGAATTCCAGATGATGCTTCAAGAAAAATGCAATGAAGAACAGGTAAAGTACATGAATGCTATGCAGCAAGAGTGAGAGGGTTATGGCACTTTAATGTGCGGTAGTTGCTGAAGAACAGTTAGAAGTAAGAAGGGGAGAAAAGTCAATCAGAAACATCAGACTTGTTATTGTTCTGCTTTACAGTGCTGTATAATTATTTATAGTTTGCAGCAAGCAGTGGATTTTTAATGAGTCTCTGAACAACATTTTTCTGCTTTAAGTTCTCAGTGACAAGTCACAATTTTGCAAGCAGTACAGGAAAGGGGTTGGTTTTTTTGTTTGGTTTTTTAAATGCATTTAAAATGCTATAATATTTGTCTGTGACAGCATCACAGCAGTGAGGCCTTTAATCAGTAATTTTCTCTTTGAAGAATCTGTAAGTGGCAGTGATAGTGACTGCCAGCTCTTGTGGGCCGCAGCTGCGCACTCTTTTCTGAGTTTTCCTGTGGATGAGACAGTAACTCCTGGCTCAGAAGTAGTCCCCACTGTTCAGGTTGCTGAAGAAGCTCACCTGATGTGCTTGGCTAAAGCAACTACAGCCTCTCCAGTGCTGGAGGAGCACAGTCTAAGTGGGAGCTTGCATGGCCCAGGAGAGAATTAGTACTGGTAAAGGCTCCTGTTGAAATACCTGTGTGAACACAGGCGAATAGAAAATGCAGGTGTGTGAGCAAATTTATAAGCATAAGTTGCACATCCCTTTAATTTGGTCAAACAGGAAGAATAAAGGGTTAGTATAAATTCATCTGCTAACAGGAAAAGCAAAACAAGCCTTGTAACTGTCAGGGAGAGAAGTGTGAGGACTTCAGCAGCAAGTTAGAGTAGATCAAACATTCAGTAAATGAAACTGAAAGTTTGCAAGAGTAGCAGTTGTGTTTCATACACTGCTGATTCTGTGCATGGTTAAGTCTGAGACAGCTCCACTTTTGCCATTTCCCCAAACTGCACCTATAGGTTCTGCTGCCTTGTCAAGTCTGGAAGCCTTCCCACATCATACCTCCCTTTACAGATTCACAAAAGAGGATGGAAAGAGCCCCTTGAGATCTGACACTCAAATGGCTCTAGCATGCCCCAGTTTTCCCTTGCTAAACAGCCACTTGTTCGGCGAGTAATTCCCCTACCATTCTGGAGCCAGGCTGTTCCACATCCCCTGTGGCTGAGGGGCACAGGTGCATTTATTACCTGCTGCAGTTTTCAGTGTGGGATCAAACCTGTCCAGGGTTGGTTTCAGCCACCCGTCACCTCCAGGATTTGTTTGCATGTGTTGGTCAGGATGGAAAAAGGCCTCGCCCCTAAAATCCCATGTCCAGAAGGTTTAGTAGCACTGCATAGCTAGATGGTACCCTGCCACTTGCCTTGTAGGCATTCAGATGGCATCGCCCATCCTTCCAGTCTCCTGTCTTTGAAGCACTGACGTATTATGAAGTCTGGACTTATTTATTGACATTGCTAAAGCCAAAGCTTTGTGAATGTTTTCCTATGGGCTAACTCAAGATGACTTTAAAGTTGTTAACACAATAAAAAAATTCCTACTATATTCTATGCTCTGTAAACTACTTCTGTTTTGCTAACTGAAAATTTGCTTTTGCCCTTTTCATGCTATTAGAAAAGAGTTAGAGAAAATGATCCAGCATGAGCTGCTAAAATTGCTCACTCTTCACTCAACACTCTTTTGTACTAATGGAACTCCACCTCATATTTGATCAAATCCCCATTTTCTCTTTCCTTTTTCTCTGTAGAAAGAGGGCAGTTAATGGCCTTTAAATTTCCATATGTGCATAATTTTTTTATGACTGATGGGTTTTGCTTTTGAAACTGGCTCGGGCAGAAATATATTCCATAAAAATACACAACTTCAGAAAGAGGTATTTTTGGTAATCTCATGTTTACATATAAGATGCATTTTATTCTGATAGACATATTCTTATTTTACATTTATATATTTATTATTTATATTTAGATATAAAGAAGAAATTCTTTACTGTTAGGGTGGTGAGGTACTGGAATAGGTTGCCCAAGGAAGTTGTGAGTGCTCCATCCCTGGCGGTGTTCAAGGCCGGGTTGGACAAAGCCTTGAGTGGCATGGTTTAGTGTGAGGTGTCCCTGCCCATTGCAGGGGGGCTGGAACTAGTCCTTTCCAACCCTAACTATTCTATGATTCTATGATTTTCTTTGCTAAATGAATTCACATAAAATGTGAATGGAAAAGCACAATCAGATTAAGACAGTGCACATAATTTTACTGTTCACACTATTTTCTATCCACAGGATCCAGAAATAAAAGCAGCTGCACAGAAAAGCCTCTTTGACTTCATTGAGTTGTGTGTGGAAAAAATGCAGCCACAGGTTGAGGACAGCGTGACTTCAAAATTAGAATCAAGGTATAAAATACCAAAACTAGTTACCAGACTCAGTGATGTGAAACTGAGAGATGGAGGCTGTCAGCACACCTATCAGGTGTTTCACAGGAAGGGAAAAGCCCGAAGAAATGTATCAAAGTTTGGATTAAAGATCATCCATGCACTTAGTTTCACTTTGTTTTTGAGGCAGGAGCAATAAGAAGTCTTACAAACCTAATTTTGCTTATTCTGTTTCAGTATTTGCCATGCTAATAATGTTTTCTCAATGCAGCAATGGAGAATCTGATCCAGAGAGCAAACTGACTGATTCCACTTTAGCTCCAAAGGACCAAACTGGTAATAAATGGGAGTATTTACAACAAGAGCTGTCATCAAAGATGAAATCTCCTCTCTGCCAGCTTGTGGAACCTCAGGTCTGTTTAAGTTCAGTAAAACAGTCTTTCTGCAGGCAGTTGGTTGTGGTAAAGATAGCAATTAGGCTGTCTTCCTGCGTCATCATGTCATGTCTCTTCATCAGATAACTGAAATCTGTGCAAACATTTTCCAGACGAAATTGTTAACTGCATACTGTTTTCATGATTGCCTTTTGATTTTACTTAATCAATAATGTCTCTGAAGTAATGACTGCTAAGCATAGTGTGGGAGCACATGGGTGAATCCTTGTAGTTAACATTCAGACAAGATGTTATCTGCTTAATTCTTTCAAGAGAACTAAAAAAGTTATCTAACAAGCTCCCAGATGGTTTTCATGGATGTGGGTTAAGTCTCAGTTCTTGCAAGTTGAAAAAACCCATTTTTGTCAAAACAAATCTCTGCCTTAAATTTTATTTGCCATTTACCATTGTGTTCTCTCTCACATATCAAAAGCAGAGTTTGGACTGCAACAGGAGCACACTGTGTGTCTATATATATATATTCTGAACAGACTGCAGAATTTTACTGTTTGGACAAAGCTGTAAATTCTTTCATTTAACAGTTTTGTTCACATTAAATTAAGATGACTACATTTCCTGTTCTCTAAAATTGCTGCATTACATGGAAGAATATCAGTCATGTAGAAGAATGAATGTCAGCTTTTTCAGGCAAGACTTCCACTGCAGTAGGCACTAAGCCTGTCTTAGCACAAACTACAACTTGTAACCCTTAAAGCTGGGAATCAGAGGCTGCTTTTTCAACCAGTTTCCCATCAGGGCATAGACTACCCAACTGATTTTTTGCTGGTAAAAAGGGAACCCTGCTATCCAAGTGCTTTATATAATGCCTTGAAATTTTAATGCTTTCTGAGAGGTGTATTGTGCAGTTGCCCATAGCCCTGTCTTCATTTGAGCTTTTCACCTAATTGCAATGTTCTCTTTCCAAATGTTAGATTACAGCAAAGATGAACATGCTACCCCGAGGCATATTTACTAGTGCAGGAACCCCCACTGTGGAAGAGCTGAAAACTTACACTGTCCAGCTGGGGGACCTAAGCCAAGAAGCAAATGTGGTTCATGCACAGGTAAAAATGTTATGCCCTAGCATTGAAAAAAATACGAGGAAGTCTAGACACAAGGCACTGTTTGGGCACTAGGAAGCAGCAATAATCATATTATTTCAAATGACACTCACTGTAGTGTAGCTTTTGCATCAGGCGTGGACTATGAAATAGAAATCAGCTTAGGATTTTGAGAGGAAACATTTCCAGTTTCAGCTATGATATTTCTGCTGCCTGAATCCAAAGATTTGCTAGTGTGGGTAGAATGCCTCAAACTGCATAAAGCAAGAAGCCTGTGACTGATTTCAGTAAATCTGCAGTATTGGTGCTGACAAGACGTGTTGTGCCCATTCATGAGATTAGATATTTGTAAGACCACAGCCACTCCCAGTACATAAATGGTCGTTGTCTCAGCTTTGGCTTTAACAGCTCTGAATATTGCATGCATATTACTGTCTTGTCCAAGTCTGTTCCTCAGTATTTCATTAATTCCATTTTGTTACTAGCTGACTGAACTTCTAACTTTTCACGAGTGAATAAATCTTAGCCATGACTTGGATAAAAGTACTGAAAACTTCTTACTTGCCTTTACCCAGGATAATGTTGCAGAGGAAGTCTCTTCTTCTTTGGACAGAAAATTGTTTGAACTGCTTTTGGCAATCAGCCAGTGTTTGAATAACATGGAGGAGATGTTAAACACCTCTGTTCTGTCTGCTGAAGAGGCACCTGTGCAGCAGGCTCTTTACGAGGTAACTGTCCTAAAGCACCCAGGGAAAGAGAATCCCCAGTAGATTTCTTTTACAACAGAATATATGTGGCATGATATTTTTTCTCTGTCATTCAGGAATAACACCATCAAACTTGGTGTTGCACAGATTTGAGCCTATTGCTTTTAACAACAATTATCAACTTGAAACCTGCTTCTTTTTACGGTCAAGAGTCCTTGGACAGAGAGACCCTTTTCATTCTTGTTGTCTTTCTTTCAACCCTTTAGACTCTTTCTGTGGAGCTGCAAAAACTTCACGCTGATCTGAGTGATAAAAAGGATGATCTAAAGTCTGTTAGCCATGCTGGTGGGAGCACAGATGTGTTCTCTGAGTGCTTTAACAACTTGCAGGCACGGCTGGAACAAACTCAAGCTGCCACTGCTTTAAGGAGCAACTCAATGAAAGCTGGGCTGGATCATAATAGCAATTACCAGGTACTCCACTGCCAAATGCACATCTTGTTTCACACCATCTCTGAGACTTGTCAGTGTTAATGCATTTGGGTTACAGATGAGCAACCTATGATGGGCTTTCCCTTTTTTTTTGGTACTAAGCAAGCTTGTCTTGGTCTCTCAAGAAGAAAATTAATTGTGCTGTTTATACAGTACTGTTTGCAGTGCTGACTACCATAGAGGCCTTGATCACAGGAGAAAATTTGCATGCAGAAAGGATGGAAGTAACCTGGGATCCCATGCACAGTGAGCTACAGGCTAAAGCAAGTTTCTGTGTGTAGGGATCAGACCAAGAAAGATTTTGTATATTCTGTCTGCTGCTTCGTGAGCTCAGGAAAGACAGGGTTCTTCCCCTTTGCTGCCATGTCTGGCACTGGGCAGCTGTATATTGGAGGCTGATTTGACCCTTTGTATTTGCTGTTCCTTGAAATTTTATGCCACAGTAGCAGAAGTTATAGTTCTGCAAATTTGCCTTTTTTGTTCATCTTCAGAAAAGCAGATAATAAGAAAGTTTTCCATATTTTCTCATGTTGGGCTAAATTTACTAGCTGTTGCTGGGAAATAGATCAGGTATTTAGGCTGAAGTAAGGAAAGAAAATCCTAGTCTTTGAAATACAGCTTGCAATGTCCAGCAAAACTCCAGTGTGCTCATCATCTGCAAGGCAGCTTAGCTCTTTACTGCTGAATATTAACAGTTCCTTTGAGTGATGGGGTGTTGTCTCCAGACAGTAGCAGGACTAGTCTTGCAATGTTTGCCAATGCAGATCCATGGAGCTGCATTGGTGTCCAGTAATGAGCATATTTTCAGAAGGAAAGAATTCGTTTCTTTATAAATTTCACAGATTTTTATAGTCATAGAGAATCACTGTGGTGGGAGTAATCTGCTTTTATACATAACACAGACTACAGAATTTCCTTCTCTAAAATACTGCTTTAAACAATGCATATGCTTTATTTTGTTGTGGTGGTTTGGTTTTTTGGTTGTTTGGTTAGTTTTTATTTTTCTATTTTTTAAGAGGAAAAAAGTGCTTTTGCCATAACAGGTAATCATTTTGTTTGTTACATAATTTTGTCTGGTTGTTACTATATTCCTGTTAGGTGATGTACCTCTGATGCTTGTTTCTTTTGCAGAATGAAACCAGGCTGCTTTATGATCAGTTAACTGAGAAAAAAGCTGCTTTGCAACAATGCTTGAATGCAATACATGGACGTAATACTTCTGAACAGCTTCAGGTAATTTCATTCAATGTAAAGGAGAGGAAGGACTCTCAGCATTCGATTTCATTTCCAGTTTTTTGCAATCCATTAAGTTTCATACTTTCTAAAGTTTGAGTCTCACGTAGATTTTAAGAATGGGAAAGAAGAGAGTTCAGTATTTGCCACCCTTTTTTTGTTACTACACTCTTTTCTGTAGTCAGACCAAATTCCAGTCCTTTTAGTAGTTGGAGTGGAGGAACCAGTCTCTCCGCAGTCTCTCAGAGCAAATACGCTCCACTTTCTGGCAGGGAAGAAAAGAGCTACATAAGTTACAGCGCTTCGCATGTTATGCTTCTTTTTAGATGCAAAACTAGTTTTTCTTTGTGGAAATAGGACTACAGTATTTATATCTACTCATTCAGCATTTCTGAGCACTTTATCATAGGACATTTGACCAGTTAAGCTATTTTCTTCAATCTTCATAAAGACCAGCAGGGAATTAAAATTCTCTACAGGCTACATATCCTCTGCAGAATGGTCATCTGCTATCTATCTGCTTCTTGGTGAAGCAACTTTTTTGTTACAGGCCCATAACCTTGTTTATAGACAGAATTTTTCTGCCAGGGTGAAAGCTACATTCAGAACTGCTGAATCCCCTAGCAAGGACTGTTGCCTTACATATATTCTGTCAAGTAACCACTCTTGAAAAAGGAATGCCAGAAGTATATAGCTTTCCTTCCTTCAGAAGGAACCTGACTCAGTCCACCCCTCACTGAGTTGTTCTACTTCATTAAAAAAAAATGGTATTTTCTGAGTACATGATTCCTTTTAGTGGCTGTTCTTGAATTAGTAAACTGAAGTGTATGTTGAATGTTGGACTGAGACACAAGACCTGAATTCTCTTCTGGCTGTGCCATGAGAACCAAATAAGCTGTGTCATGAACAATCTTACCTATTTAGTTTATAAGCTCATTGGATCTCAGTGTCTCCTTGTAAACTTATGAAGTGCTAGCACAGCAGAGATCCAGCCCCTGGATCTGCTGTGCTACTAGTGATAATGGGAAGTTTAATGGAACTAGAACTCTTCCTAATAGCATATTTTGTCCTTAATTCAGAAAACTGATGCCTGTGCTTTGGAGCTGCAAGACCTTGAAAACCAAGTAGCAAAACTGAGAGGCCATGGGGAAAGACTTCAGTTACCTATCACCTTAATCCAGGAAGTTTATAAATTAGAGGTAAGAGCACAGTACAGTTTCCACTTACTCAGCAAGGTTTAATTCTTCTAAGCAATATATTGTTAGCATCAAAAGGCTGATGATTATTTTGCATTCTGGGAATGTGTGTGCGGGTTTGTAAAATTCATTTTTGCCCTTCATAAATCACTAAACTGTGTTTACATTGTAGGATGTTTTGGATGACTTGTGGGGGATCCTGAAAAGAAAGTATGAGGAGCTAAACTCTACTTCCATCAGTAGAAGCCAATATGAGGAGTTATTGCATGGATTTGCAGAGCTGGTAGCTATTGGACAAGAGAAGATTGCACAAGATCCAAAGCACCTGATCAAAAGCAGAGCAGCTCTACAGTCTCACCTGGAAGATCATAAGGTATAAGACACTTATTGCAGCACTGCTCAGATGAATGTAGCAGGAGCACTATATTCTTTGACTGATTTCTCTCCAGCGTTATGGAGAAAATAACTAGCTTATAGCATAGGGGAGGGACTGGAGTACATGCAGAAAGCAAAGCAGAGTTTTTCCATAGATCAAAATAGGACACACTAAAATACGAGAGAGAGGTTGTTATTACAACTGCAGTTTTGGTGATAAATCAAGATCAGGATTTCAGTTTTGTCTGTTTAATACTACTGTGGCTTACCTCAGAAGATATTGATGTGTGAGGAAAACACATGTCCTCCTAATTAGTGGTAATAAATCAATAGTGAGGTTCTTGAAGTTGCTGCTTAGCAATTGGGAGGGCTCTTCTGCTTTCAGCATTCCATGCCATCATGATCAAATGGAAGAAACTTACTCATAACAGTTCCTTAGCTCCTTCCCTGAATGGAGGATAGTTTAGATCCTCCCCTTGGCAGCCCTGTGTCCCTGTACCCAGCTGCTACGTGCTTGATGGGAGATGGCTGAGAATGCACCTGCATCCTCACTGTCCTGCTGTTTGGCAAGAAGGCCTGGCCAATGCTAGTCACTTAATGACTCTGTCATGTCAGTGCTTTGATTTCAGTGGTCCACATAGATCAAACTTCCTTAAGAATTGCTTTGGGGTGCTAAGCACTGCAAATCACTACTCCAGAGTGGTAGGAATGGTGTTTGTCACTTGCAAATCAACTCTTAATTATCCAAAGCAAAATGTTAGGAATTTATTTACAAAGGAAAACAAAGACTATATCTGCAGTCCAAATATATATAAATTGTTTTACAAAAGCAAAAAATGTGCAAAAGCCATTTTCCCTGCCCTGATAATCAAGAGTTAGGAGGATGTTCACATAACCTATGCCTGGGGTCTAGTCCTCAAGTGAAATTCTTGTACTCGTTATTAGTCCTTAGTAAAGATGGTCTTGACTGAAGAGTGTGAAGTTAAACCCTCAAAACTTTTTTGTGGGGGTAAGCATTTTGTTCAGACATTTCTCAGGAGCTCAGCTGAACCATAGCTAAAGCAAACTGTTACCTTATAGTTATCCCAAAGGATTACTGTGCCTTGCATCCTACTTAACCCTTAGAACTGCTAATACCTTTGGTGCTTGGAGTCATCTTGCATCCAGGTGAAACAAATTGAATAATTGCTATCCACTTATAACTACCTCATGCTAAATTATGAATTATAGTTAAATTCTTCCTACCATCATCTTTGTACAACATATTTCATAGTTCATATTTCATATGAACTGAATCATAGAATCATAGAATAGTTAGGGTTGGAAAGGACCTTAAGATCATCTAGTTCCAACTCCCCTGCCATGGGCA